>CAICTM010001229.1:0-33546 GCA_903772945.1 Seminavis robusta | reverse complement strand
ACTATCTCTATCCTTATACTTTGGCTTCACCGGAATAGGAAATAGGAAATAGGAAATAGGAAATAGAAAATAGGAAATAGGAAATAGGAAATAGGAAATAGGAAATAGGAAATAGCATTAAAGGGGTTGAGAACTCAGGCAGTTTACCTGCCGAGGTAAAGGGGTTGAGAACTCAGGCAGTTTACCTGCCGAGGTAAAGGGGTTGAGAACTCAGGCAGTTTACCTGCGGAGGTTAGCTGCAGTATCAGACGGTAAGCTTATGTACGGTACTGTAGAATGTCAAAGCCGAGGTTTGGATTGTTGATCATTCAAAATCTGAGTTGCCTCGCTACATGTAGACTATGATCGATAGACTACAACAATGCTTTCTGGCATGGTTACTGTACTATTGGGCGATTGGAGTGGGACCGCATGCTGCTTTTTTAAAATATCGAATTGTAATTAGGATTCATTGCGCATCTTCCGGGATGGAGGCAACGAACAGACGCACAACCGTCATGGAGTAAGACGATCCCCTTCCACGGCAGCTAGTATCTTGGTCGTCATAGTCTGCCGCCTTGTATCGGTCCAACCGGTATACTAGTACTGACCTGTTGCCCAGGTGTCTTCATCCAGCTTGCCCTTCCGGGGATGTGCAATTTATATGTCAACCTGCAAACTTGCTTTCACCGGTAGTAGCCATGATCAGCCATTGCCCGAAGGAGTACCGTACCAGCCCTTCATCCTTTCACCATTGACACGTCGTGGCGAGTTTGGAAAGAGCCAGCTTGCGTCATTTAATTATTGCGTGCAGATCTCAGCTTCGTGCATCATGCATCTGTCTCTAGCTAGCTGTAGCTAGATCCTACATTCGTTCTTCTGCTCTTTCTTCTACCTGGTTGTCTGCCGCTGACAAGCACCTCCTGATACTCCTAATAGTTTTGAAGGCGGATCGTGTGCCAGTACTGTACCAGGTATGCTTTTGAGACTCCATCCACCCATACCCGTACCGTAAAAGTATCGTAGCTTGGGAAGGATAAGACTGGTCGATAGGCGCCAGTCCAAAGTACAGCATTTTAAAAGCACTGCATAAGCACTGCCATGAAGATGTACAAAGGAATTGTTAGTGACGCCAGGGCGGTGATAATCTTTGGTGCCGCCGACTATTCTTTTGGTCGAAGTGACAGTTTGCGGTTTGGAGTTGCCACCCCTCGATGGCTAGTAGTGGTACTAGCTAGCATCTGGCTTGCCCCTGCTGCGTGCTGGCTACTAGCTAGCTACTATTAGTGTATCGTACCAGAAAAGGTATTTATTGCAATAGATCTCTCCGCGGGCTGGATTGCTGTTGCGCTTGCTCCCCTGGGAGTGTGGCCGATTGAATGACCCAGTTCAACGTATTCAGCGTAAGCCCTTCCCAAAATCGTCCTCCCTAAAATTTCGTTCCTCTCGTGACGCCAAAGTTGCTCGCCTCAAGACTCATCTCCAGCGCATATGACGAAAAAGTATTCTCGCTTTGTTTGTGAGAAAAGTGGCAAAGACGAGATTTTTTAAAGGTACCGCCATGCTGAAGAAATGGCTGAAGAAACGGCGGAAGGCGAGTGGCAGCAGAAGAGGCGACAGCGACACACCCCAGGCTCCCGCGACGAGAGTGGATGGAGCTCCTTCAAACAGTCGAGCTGGAAAGTCCCGTCGATCATCAAAGACTGGATCAAGTGACCGCAAAAAGAGCAAAGCTAGGAGCCCTGCGAGGAAGCCCCAATACACAAACATCGAAACAGAGCAGCATACGCCTCCGTACCCTCATGAGCCCTCCACAGACGGGAGAAGGAAATCAAACAAAAACCATCACGCAGAGACCTCTGATACCTCCAACAAAAGGAATAGGTTGCTTGTCAACCCGACTCATAACTCTGCTGTGAAGAAAGAAAAGAAAGAGCAAGATGTGAAGAAAGAAGTTCCACTGGTACGGATCAGACCAATTGAAGGGCCGCGCCAACGCATGGCTGGAAGCAACAGCAGCAATACCAGCAATACCATCGCGACCGACGTCGTTGAAACTCCCCTTATTACTAGCCCCTCCATTGTAGAAGAAGAAGAAGTAATTGAAACTCCACTGAAGATCCCAGTTCTCCCTGACGAAGCATCTGAAAAATCTCCTTCTGAAAAGACTCCAGGAATATCCGCGACTTCGTCGTTTGTCACTCACAACTCGGCCTCATCCCCAGCCCCTCCATCATCGTCGCGGAAAGAGACTTCAACTTTTGTTTCAGGGTCCACCTTCAGCATTCCGGCCTCCCTTCTTCCTCCCGCGGAAAGCTTGAACCTGAACTTATCACGCGAACTCAGCTATCTAGGAGTGGCTAGCCCACCAAGCATCGATACTGCGCTTTTTGCCTACGAAGAAGACGAAAGGCAGATCAAAATAGACCGGCATTCGTCAACAGAACCCACCATAGCAGAGACTGGGCATGCCAGCCCACCGAGTTTGATAGAGACAGTTATGCCATTGAAGAAACCACCGCCTCCAGCCGACGTCGAGGAATCAGAGTCTGAGGCATCGGTCAAAAGTAGGTCCGAGCTCCGGCGAGAACTAAGCGTAGATAGACCGTTCCGTGACGACGGATTTCTCACGGGAGCAAGATCGCAATCTGGAACCGGCTCCAAGAAGTTACAGATGTGGCTGGATGAAGTCAAGCGGTCCATTGATAATCAACGAAACCAGGCATTAGCCGATTTTGATCGTTATCATATTGGAGAGCACAAGTTCACTGAAGAAAAGTCTGACAAAGGCGACTCCTCTGCTCTGTCCTCTGCCTTATCCGCTACGACTGAAGAAGCCATACTGACAAGCAAACTGATTAACAAGGCACTAAAGGAAACAATCGAGAAAAGCAAAGCAGACATGACGATCACCCCAAAAGGTATTCTCAAGAGCAAGGTAATCGAAAAAGGGACGATTAAAGACTATTCTTTCGACCATAACGACGACGAAGACGAGGAATCGTCAGAGGTATCGGAAGAATACGAAACGTCCTCTGGAGAAGATGGCCCAGTTTCTGACGAATCTTCATACGAAGATCAGATACCTGTAAAGGTCTTTGTTTCAAGGCGACACCGTGTTGACGACACCGAGGACGAGAACACTTCTGCTGCTAGCCGGTCCAGTTCAGGTTCGGAGATTGTCTATGAGACATTGCGTCAGCTGAAGCCGGCGCTCTCCAGGGATGATACTCTCAAGTCCAACAGTTCCTCTCAGTTCTTCTACAGTAAAATCTGCGACATGATGGGCTACGAAGATGAGCTTGGCAACACCGATGAAAACAGCATATCAGAAGGCACACAAGAGTCCCGTTCAACGGTATCAAAGGAGAGCTTTCTTGTTTCGCGGGGTGGATGGTTGTGCTTTGGTGACACCTTTTAATGAAGCAATCTATGTACTGGTACAGTATATCCTCTTGTCAAAGGACTCTGTATTGTAGGCTTTATACCATCCAGCCCTTTTCTTCTATCTTCTAGCTAGGTCTCACCTGCTGGGTACGGTACTGGCTCAGCTTTTTTGGTAGCGTGATCTGACAATCATGACACAGGCTTTGGCAATGTCTGTTGTTTAGGTCGATCGTTTGTTTCATTTCTTTTGTCAAGGGATCCAAGACGACATTTATCACGGGCGCTTTGACTGGAAGGTTATGATGCCAGCAGTGATCAAAGAGGCAGGACGAGGCCGACTTCGCCAGCTTTGTGGGGGTGGTACCGGTATGGTACCGGTAGGAAGAGACGACGATGATGATCGAATGAATCCATAGACGAGCATCAGAGCGTCCAGTCTCCTCTGTTTGTCTCATAGTCTCAGTATTGAAGACGACGAGAGAAAGTTCAACCAAAGATTCGACTCAGAGAATCAGCGTTTGACACGAAGCAAACCCTGCCGACGTCCTCTGTCTGCATTGGACCGCGAAGCGAAAGGCGAAACGAGAGGCTGCAAAGCAAAACACTGTGGGAGCGGATCCGTCTTTGGCCTTCTGGGGTTGTTTGCACCAATTTCAACTTACGCAACGGTACAGGATTACAATCTAGCTAGTGTGTGCCCAAAACCACAAAAGATGCAATGAATTTGGCCATTCGTTCGCTACATGTATATGGTTAGTCCATTTCTATTTGTCAAGGGATCTGTTCACCTGGAATTCATCATCCACATCATCCGATGACACCGTTTACTTTCGACTGTTGTACTGAATATGCTTTTTGGCTTTTCCCAATTCGACAGAGTTCACTCGAGTAGCAAAGCGAAGAGAGCACAGGCTCTCCCCCGATGACAGCCGAGTGGGACTCAGGTTAACAAACATCATGGCCTTCCCGTCCCCACTCAAGCAATCCTGCAGGAGATAGGTGAGCTTTGAGTTTCGGTACGGAATATGCGACGAGCGCTGGGACAAAGCTGTGAACACGTCCCCGAGGCAGCTCAAGCTCTTGTTAATCGCCTGCGTCTCTCGCAATCGCTTTGCATCTGTTGCAGCCCCACTGCGATCGAGGCGCTCGCTTCCCGCCAAATCACACAGATTGAGAGTTCCCTCCATAATTGCTCCGTTATCCTTGTTGTATCCTCGAAGATGGAGCATAAAGACTGAATGACTTCTCGAACTCTGTGCATTCATTTTGGTGCTAGCCACGGATCTAGCTCGCGCTGCGACTGCCATCAATGCCTCCAGCTGTCTCATGCCGGCATCGGAATCTTCCGTCTCGATGGCAACCTCTGTCAACCCGTCGACAAAGCTCCTGCCTTCCTTGCTTCGCTTGATAGCGAGCTTCGCGTTGTTGCTTTGGTTTGATACCTTTTGTTTCATTGACGACAGTAGATCCTTGAGCTCTTCGTTGTAGATTTCCAAAAAAGAAGCACTCATCTTGAATTCCCAGTTCTGAGCACGGGATGTTCTAGCCTGGTCGAGAATCTGTTCGACAGCCCTTGGAATGATTCCTCGCATGGCACCATTGCCACTTCCCTGCATTGTGTGTGTCTTGCCTGATCCTGTCTGGCCATAAGAAAACAAACAGACGTTGTATCCGTCGAGCGCACTCTGCACGAAGTCAGAGACTTCACTGAATACCTGATCTTGTCCAGCAGAAGGAGGAAACACCTTGTCGAAACGAAAGTCGTGAGGGCTTCCATTTCGTTTGTCAGCAATGGACAACGACTCTCCATCCGGCGACACCTCGATAGACGAGTCACTGGTCTGCTGGTCGCCCGGAAGGAAGGGACGAGTGCGAACGAACACTCGAATGTTTCCTCGAAGCTCCTGGATACGGTTGTGCATCTGGCGACGAACTTGTTCTCCCTTGAGAAGTTGTGCTTCCAATTCAGCAATCTTCCTGTCTCGTTCTTCGATGCGTGCTCGCAAGACTGCCTCATCCTCGACCTCGGCCTCACACATGGAGTCGTCGTTGTCAGTTACTTTCCCAGCTCGTGTCTTCAACACACTCATGTCAAACTTGAGCTTTTCGACTTCTTTTCGATGCTCTTCGTCTTTGGCTTCCAGTACGGCATCCGAACGCGCCTTTGTGGCTGCCAGGTCCTCGCGCACAGCGTTCAATTGGGCAGAGGTTGCAATGTGTGTTGTTGTGAGAATTTCAAGCTTGATCTCCGCCTCCTTGTTCTCAGAGGTGGACGTGGCGATCTCTTCATACTCTCGTTGCAATTCCTCAAAGTTGCGCATCAGGGCTTCAAGCTCAATTTTGGTACCGTGAAGTTCACTTTCGATGGAAGCTTTGGCCAAGCGGATCGATTCGATCTCTTCTTCGACATGACGTAACTTCTCTCGTAGCTCCGCGACATCTCGATCATTTTGCAACTGTCGGGACCAGGTACTATTATCAGCTGCCTGCGAAGAGTGCACAGAGCTCGATGCTTTGCGAACAGCGTGTCGAAGTTGCTTGCATTCTTCGTGCTTTGCTTCATACTTGACCTCCAAATCGCGGTATCTTTCGTCGGCTTCCTTGGATGCCAACGCCAGTGCATCAATTTCTTGATAGAGACGAGTCTGCTCCTTTTGCCATGCTTCTTCTTTCTCTCTGAATCGGTTTTCCAAAGGGGCTTTGGACATGGAGAGGTCAATCTTTTCCTTTTCCAACTGATCCACTCGCTGCTGCATCTCCTTCATACGAGAGCGCAAGCTGATCTTTTCCTCCATCGTTTCAACATCATCATCTATCGATTGGTCGAGATCTATGGGAGGCGTCTTTCGTATGGATCGAGTCGAACTACTGATGGTTGCTTGAGAATCTAGGAGGTAAATCATCAAGGAGCAATCACAATGACCGAGTTAGTTTGCTCAAGATCAAACAGAAAGGC
This sequence comes from Seminavis robusta, assembly GCA_903772945.1. Classification (NCBI taxonomy): domain Eukaryota; phylum Bacillariophyta; class Bacillariophyceae; order Naviculales; family Naviculaceae; genus Seminavis; species Seminavis robusta. The sequence goes on along the minus strand of CAICTM010001229.1, from coordinate 27,224 downwards.
TTTACCTGGACGCATCACACTTACAATCTCCAACTGGCTGGGGAACAAGAGGGGAAGCTCTTCCTCGACGAGCCGAAAACGACAGCGATTTTCGGCGCGCTCCGCCCAAAGACTTTCGAATAAGCGGAGACCGACCGACGAGACGACGACTACCAACACTCGCATTCTCTTCTTCGTCATCATAGAAATCAATAGTACTTTTCGTTGGCATAGGAGGCGTTTGATTCGGACTGTCGGTTGACTGATGAAGACGCTTTTGCTGCTTTCGCAGTTGGAGTCTCTCCCGAGCGGATATCCCGTCTGTCGCTGCGACGGCATTGGACGAAGCTGAGGGTGCACTAGGAGGCAACGGTGGCGCCTCGTGAAACCTATTTCGCTTTTTGTTGTTATAGTCTTCCGATGTTGGAATTCTAGCAGTATTGTCGCTACCAGCACTGCTTGTTCCTCTCGTTTGCTTGCGCCATTCTGCCAACAGAGCTCGACGATCCGACTTATTGCTGGGTGTGTCTACTTGATTCGACGAACGATCCGAAACACAAAAGGACTTGCGCCTTGCACGAGACGAAGCTCTCGTGTTGGATATACCCGAAGCATCTCCAAGGATGCTTCGATGGCTACCGGTACCGGTACTAGCACTCATCCCACACCCAACAATCAATGCAAGAAATGACGTTATGGAAAGAAGTGCTATCTTGTGCGGCTTTGGAAAAATGACGGCTCAAGCCTCGCTGCGCTCGCTTTGAGGGACCGTTCTCCTCCAAGTAAACGATTTTGTGTTGGACAAGGTTGGGGATAACTGGGAGTTCGAAATAGGGGTCAGGTTCTCACGAACACAAACGCACCCGCGGCACCCTCCGACAGCGTCAACAAAACAACAACAGACACTCCTGTTGCTACTAGCTAGCTAGTACCAGAGACCTCCGAGAGCCGAGTGGGCACTCTCATCGGCAGTTGTTGCTGTTTAGAAAAGCAGTCGATTGTCTTCCGTTTAGCCATGTTATCTCTGCGCCCTGCACTCCGCACGGTTGCCCTTGCCCGCCATTTGCCAGCATCTCAAGCTGTGGCGTTTCGAGGTTGGATGCAAAAGCATCCCTTCTCATCGAAAGACGTTGTTGAACAGGGAGATGAGGAAGAAGATGCTGTTGCCATTGTGCAGAGCCGCCGTGATGATTTAACTGGTAAAGGAAAGCATCTTGTGTGGGAAAGCCGTGATCAGCTTCCAGCAGCGCCTCTGCCAGAAGATCCAAAAGAGCTCTTGGCACTCGATCCTGCTGATACTGTATCCAGACTCAAGGCTGATGGAACGGATCGCTTCGCTTTTATTCGTCAAGACAAGGCCAATGTTAAGCAATCTCCACTCAACGATGAGAAAAAGTGGAGAATTTCCTTTGTGGAAGATGGACTTGCTGGAGAGAAATGGGAGAATTCGCTCATGGGCTGGACAAGCAGTGCCGACCCATATCAGTCGGAACCGCCTCTCGTTTTTGAGAATGCTCTCGATGCTGTGTATTTTGCAAAAAAGAGAGGATGGAACTACATTGTGAAAGAGCCCATCATGAGGCAAGTACGCGATGATGGGGCTCAGTACCAGGACAATTTCTTGCCTCAAGCCGTTGCCGCCCGGGTAGCCAAAGAACGGACTCAGTGCGACCAATGGAAGCGTGAAGCGGCTGGTGCCTCCCACTACTACCGCCCCCTCCGATACCATGGCCAGGGTGTTGTGCCCCAGTATGGAACGAATCCTGATGCGGATAGTGCCCCCCCTGTGGAAAGTTACTACAAGCTGAGGTGATCATATAGTTGGTTTGTTGTAGGCAAACAAATGAGGCGAAGGTCTTAGATTGATTTTCCGTCATCTGGATTCTTAGTCATACTATTCGTAAAACATTGATAGGAGATTGCTTAATTTCTTAGTCTCTCCTTATCGAGTGGGTACACGGCTCATTGCACAATTTTATTGTTGTCGTGGGACAACTTTAGCCATGGTGATTGCAGGCGGGGAACTGGTCATAGTACAGTGCACATTATCACATTATACAAGAAGCCACGGGCCAGACCAGGGTTACAGTACCGTCACCATGTGCTCCCCATTTTGGGTTGATCGGCAGCACCACCGTTCCATTTCCTTCTGAGCTGACATAGGGAGATGGTCACAAGCATCATCATAATTTTTTGACACCCAAATGTGTGGCAAAGAGCAGCAAAAGCAAAAATCATAGATCGTCCATTTCCAGATAAATAATATGTCTGTGTCTCATATTATGAAAGGGCAGATCCAGGCATCACGGTTGCTTCCTCAGGGTTGAGGAATCGTGAGGTCTGACGTTGACTATCTGTGAGTGCTGTGCTTCGCAGCATCCACTGGGGTTGCCTTCAATGGGTTCGAGTCGGTTGTATATAACCACAAGGAAAGTAGTCAAGTTTCCTCCAATCCTTGTGGTCTGAATCAATTTTGTCCTGAAGCAGAGAGGAGAGCATCAATTGAGCTAAAGGCAACACGTACATGTACATAGTCGAGTGCCTCGAATCCTTCGGTCTGACATGTTTCGTCCTGTATGCTACAGGATCGTACGGCTATGGCTTAAGCGAAGTAGAAAAGTCTAGATAGCTAGGCTTGCTGAGGAGGACTGTCAGACTGATCCTGATGCTTGCCAACAGTGTGATCCTTTCACAGTCCCAATGACATTGGCCAGGATCGAGGGGAGAGTAGCCCACCACAGTGCCGTAACCTCGGCAGGTTAACTGCCTGAGTTCTCAATCCCTTTACCTCGGCAGTCTATCTGCCTGAGCCCTCACCCCCTTTACCTCGGCAGTCTATCTGCCTGAGCCCTCTACCCCTTTTTTGGTATTTCCTATTTCCTATTACCTCGGCAGGTAAACTGCCTGAGTTCTCAACCCCTTTAATGCTATTTCCTATTTCCTATTTACCTTGGCAGGTAAACTGCCTGAGTTCTCAACCCCTTAAATGCTATTTCCTATTCCGGTGAAGCCAAAGTATAAGGATAGAGATAGTCATAAGACAACAAAACTGAACATTGATGGTTCAATACAAGTTAGGGGTAGGAATAAATCATTAATATTTAAGGTTAGTGCAATCAGCACAACATCACAATAAGCCAGCAGGAGCTGTAAAGGTAAGAGTTACAATAAGGGAATGGCAGCTAGTAAATTATAAAGTAGCGGGCGGCAACACACGACGTAGTCGGGTGTTGTCGCCAGGGCTAGCTTAATAAAGAAGGTTGCAATGAGGGAATGAATGATACCGGGTGGCAACACACGACGTAGTCGGGTGTTGTCGCCAGGGCTGGCTTGAAAGATGGGTGCAATCTCGAACATGATCCTCCTTCTTCTATCTGTCTTTCTGCCGAGGTATCGCAGCTCCCGCTGACTTACCTATTTCCTATTCCGGTGAAGCCAAAGTATAAGGATAGAGATAGTCATAAGACAACAAAACTGAACATTGATGGTTCAATACAAGTTAGGGGTAGGAATAAATTTAAATCATTAATATTTAAGGTTAGTGCAATCAGCACAACAGCACAATAGCCAGCAGGAGCTGTAAAGGTTAGAGTTACAATAAGGGAATGGCAGCTGGTAAATTATAGAAGTAGCGGGCGGCAACACACGACGAAGTTGGTGTTGTCGCCGGCTAGCTTTAATAAAGAAGGTTGCAATTAGGGAATGAATGATACCGAGGGCAACACACGACGTAGTCTGGTGTTGTCGCCAGGCTGCTTGAAAATGGGTGCAATTGAACATGATCCTCCTTCTTCTATCTGTCTTCCTGCCGAGGTATCGCAGCTCCCGCTGACTTAAAATGCTATTTCCTATTCCGGTGAAGCCAAAAGTATAAGATAGAGATAGTCATAAGACAACAAACTGAACATTGATGGTTCAATACAAGTTAGGGGTAGGAATAAATCATTAATATTTAAGGTTAGTGCAATCAGCCACAACAGCACAATAAGCCAGCAGGAGCTGTAAAGGTTAGAGTAAGGGAATGGCAGCTGGTAAATTATAGAGTAGCGGGCGGCAACACACGACGTAGTCGGGTGTTGTCGCCAGGGCTAGCTTAAATAAAAAAAGGATGTTACAATGAGGAAATGATACTGGGCGGCAACACACGACGAAGTCGGGTGTTGTCGCCAGGGCTGCCTTCTTGAAAGCAGGGTGCAATCTCAAACATGTTGTCCTTCTTCTATCTGTCTTTCTGCCGAGGTATCGCAGCTCCCGCTGACATATCCTATATCCTATATCCTATATCCTATTTCCTATTTCCTATTTCCTGTTGCGGTGAAGCCAAAATATAGGGATAGAGATAGTTGTAAGCCAACAAAATTGGAAATTGAAGGTTCTACAAATTTAGGGGTAGGAATACATCATGATCATTCAAGGTTAGTGCACTCAATAGAATAAGCCAGCAGAAGCTACAAAAGTTACAGGTACATACGGGAGTGACAACTGTAAAATTATGGTTAGCGGGCGGCAACACCCGACTTCGTCGTGTGTTGTCACCAGGGCTAGCCTAAATAAAAAAGAAGATTACAATGAGGGAATGATACCGGGTGGTCGCCAGGGCTAGCTTGAAAGAAGAGTGCAATCTCAAACATGTCATCCTTCTTCTATCTGTCTTTCTGCCGAGGTATCGTAGCTCCCGCTGACTTAATTACTATTTCCTATTCCGGTGAAGCCAAAATATAGGGATAGAGATAGTCATAAGCCAACCGAACTGAAAATTGAAGGTTCTACAAATTGAAGGGTAGGAATAAATCATGACTATTCAAAGTTAGTGCACTCAACACAATAAGCCAGCACAAGCTACAAAAGTTACAGTTCCATAAGGGAATGACAGCTGTAAAATTATAAAAAAGAAGGTTATAATGAGGGAATGGTACCGGGCGGCAACAGCCACACGACGGAGTCGGGTGTTGTCGCCAGGGCTACCGGTACCTTGAAAGAAGGGTGCAATCTCAAACATGTCATCCTTCTTCTATTTGTCTTTCTGCCGAGGTATCGCAGCTCCCGCTGACTTAAAAACGATCCACAGTTTTCCCAAGAATGACGAGGAAACAAGATTCAATTTGACTCACGATTCCATTTGATACAACGGACACCTTCTTGGCGCACAGGCGTGCTCGCATTGCCCAGCGGCTTCGGTGCCTTTCCTCCCTCACAGCAAGAGACCAGCCAGCAACAGCACTGGACTCGACAAGAAGTAGGACAGCATAGAACAAGAATAAACAGCACAGCATATCAAGATGAACCCAGAATAGTAAGTGAAGGACGAGAGCGCAAGAAGAGACGACAATGATGTTATTCTGAACAGCCGGTATGATGAGAAGAGCGAAGTGACTACGGAGGATCAAAGGCAATGCCGCGGTTTCCGGCAGGGAATTCTGACGAAAAATTTAGCTGTGTTGAAGCCAGTACAAAAGCTACTCGACAAGCACATCATCATTGTCATCACCATGATGATGTCCCTGTTGTGGAGGCCCGGATGCTACGGATGCATTGGCTCAAATGTGGCGCTCCCGAAGGCACTTCGGTCTTAGCCTCTGGGCATCTATGACTGTTTGCTGGTGCTGTTAGCTTCATTCCAAATTTTGGCTAACACAATCCTTTTCTTCACCATTTTCACAGTGACTACCTCTTCAAATTACTCCTGATTGGAGACTCAGGTGTTGGAAAGTCGTGCCTGTTGCTTCGATTTGCAGACGACACCTATACCGAGTCCTACATTTCGACAATTGGAGTTGACTTCGTAAGCATTTTCCTTTTGACGCGAGAATTCCCATGATTTTGATTCGTGGACTCACAGGGGACCTTTTGGGGCCTGTTGTTGTTTCTCTCTCTCCGTCCTGAACGTAGAAAATTCGTACCATTGACTTGGATGGGAAAACAATCAAACTCCAGATCTGGGATACCGCCGGTCAAGAGCGTTTCCGCACGATCACTTCATCTTACTACCGCGGTGCACACGGTATTATTGTGGTCTATGACGTGACGGACAATGAGTCCTTCAACAATGTAAAGCAGTGGCTTCATGAAATTGATAGATACGCAGCGGAGAACGTCAACAAGCTGTTGGTCGGTAACAAATCCGATTTGACTGGAAAGCGCGTGGTTTCCACCGAACAAGGAAAGGAATTCGCGGACAGTCTCGGCATTGAATTTCTCGAAACATCAGCCAAAACCTCTAGCAATGTCGAACAAGCCTTCCTTACCATGGCCAGCCAGATCAAGGCGCGAATGAAGACTCAACCCACCGCAGGCGGAGCACAAGGTGGCAAGGGTCCAGTCTCCCTCAGGAGCCAGGCCGTCAAGCAAAACCAGGGATGCTGCTAAATATGCGCAATTCTCTAGATTTGAAAAAGAAGATAGAAGACGTCTTGTCTGTGTGATCCCTTTTGGTAGAATGAGACGGATATTCGATTGTTGCGACTCACTCTTCTGAATATACATGCTTCGGGTGGGTTGTGAGCGTGCTTGGCATTTGATGCGAGCAAAACTAATATTTTTCGTATACGTATCCTATTTGTCCCTGTAAAGCGAGGTAAATTCTAGGCTTTGCCGCTAACGTTAGAGATACTTTCAGCCCTCGTGCTTCGAACTCGTGAGTGTGCCATTGTCGCGCACAACAGTTGGTGTGTTGCTTTTTATCCTTTCAAGTTATTGAGCGAAGCAAATGAAGGATCGACCTTCAAGGCTCAAACTAAATGTATTATACATTAATGACTGTACTAACGCAACATACCGCAACAGACGATGCCCTCCTTGCCCTGCTCCATCCAATACATGTATCTGGTAGCCAACTAGCTGAACTTGACACCGGATACGGCATCACCTGGCCCCGGTACGGAAAAGGGAAAGCCACCTTTCATGACATCTGCAGCACCGTACAGGGCTTGGCTGACACGAAGGTTGTCCATCAGGTGGCGAAAGCGACGGATCATGGGCCAATAACTCAAATTTTGTCCAAATGTAGTCCTCCATGGCTTCCGGCCACAATAGCTACCGTATTCTAGGTACGGTACGGTGTGGATATCACATGCGTACATGCACTCTGATTTGCGCGTACAACCAACTCTCTTTTTGATCCTTGCTCGATTTCCTGCTTGATTTCTGAAGATTGGGGGTGAGGCCCACAATGACAGAGCCCCGAAACACATCATCATTGGCAACATTGGAGGAGACCCGAAAGAGAGAGCTTGAGAAAGTTGGGTCTGAATAAATAAGACGCACATTTGCTCTTACCAAACAATCTTTCAAGTCGAGAATCCAAACCCTCAAACCCTGGTCCGCGCGCAGCGCGGTATCGCGAAAGAAGAGAAAAGAAAAGAGAAAGAAAAAGAACATCCCGACGACGGACAGACAGGCACCCCCTAAATCGCTACCGCGTCACCCTCCAATACCCCCATAAATCTAAGGACACCATGCCCTCTAATCCTCGACCTTCTCTCGAAGAAAATAGCTAGATTACGAGGTTAACCTGGTACTATCTCTGCTACTTGAATTGAGGGCCTCAAAATTGGCTCGCAAGACCCCAAAAGTTTACATTTAGAGTTGGAAATATTGCGTTTAAGCCGCAAAATCATTTGAACTGAAACTGCTTCCACGCTCACACAATGATGGACAATGACGGCATACTTTCGCGATGTGCCGACCAACCAACAAACCATATGGGGTGGCCCAAGAAGCATTTATAAAGAAGGTTAGATCTGAGATAGACAGGGATGGGCGCAGCTACTTTGACAAGAATGGCCCTGGCAAGAATTGGAGATCGATTGAGCCTCTCACCGGTCGCAACAACAGCACACTACTTGATCAGTCATCCGCCAAGAAGTTAACAGTTGACTCTTTCTATGTTAGACCAATTGCTGCATGGGTTCCGCATCTCCTCTTCAAGAACCATATACCCCACTGTCCACACTGCAAGAAGAATGATTGTGTTGCAGTGACAAACAGCAAAACAAGGTGGATCAATTCGCCCAAGATTTTATTTGGAGTTTCGCGACACCGGTACATTGACACGAAGCTCTACCCTTGCAGTAGATGCTAGCGGCACTTTGCTGGCTACAACAAACAGTCCATGCAGTTGGATGCAACGCTGTACAATTCTTATTTCAATTTCTATTTGGGTCACCAGTTCGCAGCTGACGAGGATTTACACCGGCAGATTGTAGAAGATTCTGTGTCACAAGCAACCGCCATGATAGCCAAGAAATTGAAGAAGCAATCATACGCAGCGTACTACGATGACCATTTGCTCTACTTGACGGCAGTTGGATTGGACAAGATAAGGCCCAAGAAGAAACGGAGGACACTGGATGACATGCTGGAGCCTCAACAAACCACCGAAGATGCAGAGCTTGCTAGACTACGGCGCCGCAGGTTGGACAAATCGTCTCTTGTCACCAGGCAGCGGCTGGCACTATCTACAGCGGAAGGTTGTCTTCACCGGGAGCTTAAGTTTGAAGATTTACTCAGCAAAAAAGATGACCGAAACAAGTTTGGGACAGGCAACGTTCTGAAAGGTCTTGGTGGTACCAAGCTTCGCAGACTGATTGCTGATGGAGTGCACACACTGGAAGAGTTATTGGCTGTGGACACCGACAAACCAGAAGACTGGGGACACCTGAACACACCGGCAAAGCTGATTCGAAAATGGCAGGGAATTGGAAACCAGTACGTTGCTAGATTACAAGAGGCATACGACGTTGCCAAGCTGGCTGTAGAGGATGCGCAAAGGGAACTAGAAGATGCAACCAAGCAGTTAACAGACTACCTTCAAGAAAATCCGGTCAGAACCAACCATGGGAATGGCGATGATCCAGCAACCGAAACATCAGAGCCTGAAGGATTGACTCCCTTTTCCAATTTTGATGATAAGTATGGGTATAATGGTCGCTTCATCAGCAAGGGAAGGATTGACAGCATTGTTTCCACTGTCTTCCACCAGCGACAGTCTTTCCAGTTGGCAAAAATGATGGGACTGAAGGCAGAATTGATCAAGGTGGACTTCAACTATAAATTGGCAAAGAAGATTCGAGTTTGGACCAAGGCCGGAACCAGCTTTTCTCCCTTCAAGTGTATTGTTACAGTTCAGAATGAAGATGCCATGACCATTTTCTGGAAGGCGCTGAAGCATTCCGAATCAATCTCAGAGATAGAACCCGATCTCTTGCGTCTTCGGCACCGGTTGAACAAGAACATGGAATCAGCCAAAGCTTCTTCACGTCTCACATATCATCTGGATTATGAGAAGAGGAAGCTTGACCTGGTACCCAATAGTGTCCCAAGAGATGTAAAGAAGGACTTGTCGATTCCCAAACTGGGCCCAATGCAGCAAGCGGTCAAGGTGATTTATGTGGACAATTGTTGCAATGTCAGGGCCATTATCCGGCGCTGTTTTCCAAGTGCAGTTGTTCTACTCGATCCTTTCCACTGGTTGAAGCGATTCAATGAAATCTTCGAAGATCCATCAAGTGCACAGGCAGGAGTAATCCGTGCTCTGTTTAGCAGAGCCATTTTCATGGTTGAACCTGGGGAGTTTGAGCGAGCAAAGGAAAAGCTGGAAGACAAGTTGAAGCGACAGCCAACAGTCAAGGAAATTCTCAAGGAGGCGAATTCTGTCATTCCTCCCAAAGATGTGCTCAGGGCCAACATTGAGCGAGTTATCTGGTATGTGCAAGCAAAGGATGCCGAAATCGAAGCAACCATTGCCACCAGGGCTGCCAACGACACTCGACCACTTCCAAAAAGATTCTTCAAAGCGAACAGCAATGCCAACAGGGAATTGATTCAGCGACAACTTGGCCATGTCGACAAAGGATGTCTTAGTGATCCTGACCCATCATTGGTTAACATCAGATTCTTTCGCCGAAATGCTTCCAAAGACATTACGTATGTTGCCAGGGGAACCAACACCAACGAAAGAGACAACCTTGACTTAGCGGAGAAAGTCTTGACAGCCACCCACATCGGTAAGTCTATTTGAAATGAATGAACCAGTGGCGACTACCTTTTGTCCAACTCACACAATTCTACTTATTCTCTTACTTGTAGGAGTACACCGAGCTGAACGCTTGATGGGTAACTTCTTTGAGGAGAAGAACCAAAGAAAGGCCATCTTACGGCTTGGGGAAGAGGATTATGCAACTTACCACACAGAGCGACTTTTACTGATTAGGAGTTTAGCCAGAGAAGTGGGATTCGCTGATGGAAAGTTGCCCTACAAAGACGTCGCTGCTCCAAAAGTATCTGATGGGAACACACATGATTTCATGGGATTTGAGTATCAGATGCCAGAGACCATCCATGACGTGTCGAATCCAACAAGCGAAACAGGAAGGGAAGCACAACTTAATTCCGGCGATGATGATGAGGAAATTCTCGCTGGATATGAGAATGTCGCTGGAGGATCCAATGCTGGAGCAGAGGAAGACTTAGAGCAAGCAACAAGACTGGTGGAGGAAGAAGCTGGTGAAGACGCAGATATCGAGGTGTTCGCAACTGAGGAAGAATACTTGGCAGCTATGGAATTAGTGGACGATCCCGCAATTCGACAAGCCATGAGACTCGATGATACTGAGGCTACAGTTGATGCCCGTGATAAAGACAATCGATCCATCATTCTCTACCATCTGAAACTGTTACTACCGGTGCAACACGATTTAAGCAAAGAGACCACTCTTCAATGCTTCTCCCGACTTGCAGAAGACAAGACCTGGATTCCATTTAAGAGCCCAACCAGTAGCTCCCAGACAACAGACACTCAGAGAGAAGAACACATCCTGTTTGATAACTGGAAAGGCCATTACAATCGCAACTCTCCTACCGGTCCGAAAGGGTATAAGCAGTTTGAGCGAGACTGGAATATTGAAGCGGCAAGGCGATTTAAGCTGTGGAGTGAAGGAGAAAGCGTTGTTCTCATTAATCGAAAAAGCTGCATCCAACTCCAAGAGTATTTTGACTTGGTCCGTGGAGCTGAACAACTTGCCGAAACACTTCCAAACGGCACCAATGATGAGCATCGAGTACTCTTGGATGCTCAATTTCAAGAGGGCCGCTCCTCCCTTCCACGGCAAACGGCACCCCACAACACAACTCGCACAGTCTACAATGCTGAAGGTGTAACACCATTTGCCAATCCAACAGTTTTGAATGCAGAGGTGACAGTTGGTGCTCTTGCCGGTGTGCGGGTTCGAAATGGTCAACAGCCTGTCGCCACTGTCAACAATGTGCAACACCGCCTTGTGCCATATCAAGTGGCAGTACATGTAACCCCTGAGGAGCAGCCAAGAAAGAGAAGAAAGCTCTTCAGGAGTAGGATGTACTGTCTTACTTGCGCCCATAAGAAGAGAGATCATGCAAAGGAGGAGAAACCAGGAAAGAATTGCTTGAGAGACTGGTGTGGCCACTGCCATGAGAGAAAAGAGTGTCATGGCGCCAGTGATGGTTTTGGTCCTAGCTGCAACACACCCAAGCACAGGAGTTGCCCAAAAGATGATTGGTTTGAATACAAAGAGGTAAGTTTTCACTATTGTTACTGATTCACTACTTGGATAACAAACACCAACAAAGAACATTCTTTCATTCTCCTCCTATCTCAATCTTCAGAGCTAGTGATGGAGTCAGGTCCATCCATGTTGGGAGGGTAAGGAACAATTCCTCTTGTCTGAACATAAGTAATGATGTCACTAACAAAATCCTCACTCATCAGTGTCATTACTCTGAAGGAGACTTTCACAATTGGATAGGTCCTGTCAAACCAGTCAGACCAGTAAGTCATCACTGCATCATGGCCAAGAGAGTCATACTCATAAGTCTCATGAGCCACCACTCTAGCTCTCCAGTAAATGCACTGCTTGAACATCTTCTCCTTGCTTGTAGGCTGGTCCTCTTCAAAGAGGCTTGCTAGCATGTCAAGAACAACTGTGTAAAACTCAAGATTATGGAAATATCCCCAAGATTCCAAGCTGTCAAGGATGCAACTCACATCAGGAGTCATGGGCTTGGCACTTCCACTCATGATGAGTTGTTCCAAGCTGGGAGTGTCAAAGCTACTTACTGCCACACATTTTAAGGACCTGAAGCTGGGATGCTGGACCTCTCCTGCTTCCAGCAAAACATACCTGCACTCAAAGCTGTACCTGGTAGCCCTTAACTCATTGTAGGGATAAAAGCTCTTATCTAGCAACCACTTTGAAAAGACTTGACTAGTGTTGATTCTCATAGTTTTGTAGTTGTAATGATAGCTTCAACTGTTGGCTCCCACCAAAAGTAGTGTTGCGATCCAATGCCACGAACCTCTACATAGTCAAAATGTGAGCCCGTTGACGAAACTTGGGTACGATGCACCTCTGCGAATAAGTCTTCCTTGATTCTTTGTTCAGTTCGAGAGTTAGGTGACAAAATTTGAATCACTGTGCCGAATACTGTACTCACTGGTAGGCCTCTAAGTCTTTAATCTTGTATTGAAATTTCTGTACCGCCGTATTTGAACTTGGCTGGAGACTCACCCAAACCCTCCAGCTCCAGCTCCAGCCAATACACAACACAACAATAACAACACGACCGAGGTTCCTTGCTTGTTCACCGAACGAACAACACAACAGCAACGACACCATGTCAACCAACAAGTACGATCGTCAACTCCGCCTCTGGGGTGCCAAGGGCCAGAAGGCTCTTGGAGAGACCACCCTTGTCCTTTTTCGAGCCACGGCCGTCGGGACAGAGTCAGCCAAGAATTTGGTGCTTCCAGGCATCGGCCATGTTTTGGTTGTCGATGATGCTGCTTCCGCTCAGAAAGAGTACTCCTCCAACTTTTTCCTGGTCAACCAAGACAAAAACCGGGCTCAGTTGTCGTGGGAACTTTTGCAAGAATTGAATCCAGACGTCCAGGGGTCCTTCCTGCATGTTGCCGAAGGCTTGTCCACGGCTTGTGCCAAGCCTGAGTGGTGGACAAATCTTTGGCAAACTGTGAAAACTCCAAAAATTCTGGTGATTGCATCTGACCTGGAACCTGGCATATTGCAGATGGTGGGGCAAGCTTGTGCTGCCAAGGGCGTACCTGTGATTTCAGTTCAGGCGTACGGAATGTTGGGCATTTGCCGCCTCCAAACCCCACCTTTGCCCTTGATGGATCCTAAACCCGCCAACACAACCCCAGATCTTCGCCTCGTACGACCCTTTCCGGGCCTTCAAAATCTAGCGGACGGAATCCTGTGGGATGAGTTGAAAAGTCATGAACATAGCCATGTGCCGTACCCGCTTATTTTGGCCAAGGTAGCCAAGGAATGGAAGTCGTCGCACGGCGGAGCATTGCCCAAAACTCATGCTGAAAAGCAAGAATTTCGCGATGCCATCAAAGCGGCAAGCAGAGACATTGGCAAGGAGGTCAATTTTGAAGAGGCCATGAAGAATGCGTACACTGCTTACACCGAACGGAGCCTCGATTTGGACCATTTGGCCTCGCTTCGTGATTCGGTCGATGGCTTGGTGGCCACTCAACCATCGCTCAAAACTTTTGGGGACCTCTTGCATGCATTGGACAAGTTCTTGAAAGAGCACGACAACCAACCGCCTCTCCATGGGGCTATTCCTGATATGACTGCCTCTACGGAGGGATATGTGACCTTGCAGAACGCCTACCGCGATCAAGCCAAAGCTGATCTAGCTGAAATGCGACAGTATTTGTCGTCTGGAGATGTCTCTGAAGAAGATCTTAGTACTTTCTGCCACAATGTTCACTTGCTGGAATTGTATCAAACGCGCACTCTTGTAGATGAAATGGCCGCCAAAGTAACTGAGGAACTACAAGAAGACTGGATGATGGCCACCATGGATCCCTATGAGGTTCCCGCAATGACGCCTTTCCTGTGGTATCTAGGCTTTCGCGCTTGTCAGGTCTTCCATCAAGAACACTCGCGATACCCGGGAGTGTTGGATGCGTGGGAAGAGGACGTTTCTCTTCTTCAAGAATGCGTTGTGAAGGTCGTCACCTCGCTGGGTCTACAAGAAAATGATTTGGTCAAAAGCACTCTTCTGGCCGCTGATCCGCCCAAGTTTGCGCAAGAGTTGGCGCGCTACGGACAAGCAGAGATTCACTCCATCTCCAGCTTGATTGGAGGGGTGGCGTCTCAAGAAGCCGTCAAGATCATCACTGGCCAGTATGTGCCTCTGAACAATACTTACGTCTACAACGGCATCGTCTCTGTGGCTGCTGTCTATCAATGCTAAAAGCATGGCACGGAGGGGTTCCAGCGAGACTAGTCAACACAGATGGGCCACCACCGCCTCTTCTGGTAGCAGAGACACGAATTAGACCCTCCTTACAACTAGACTAACTAAGATAGATGAAGAAGGATTGCGTCATACAAATATCAACCTTTTATTCTTTTACAGCATTGGAGACTGCCAAACCGGAAGTCTCATTTTGCTCACAATCATGTTTGTTTCGTCCCTACGAAACATGCAGCTACAACTACGATACCTCTCGCTTGTACCTCACAAGCAGAAGAATCGAATCTTCACAAATCTATTCCGTTAAAGCCTTCAAAATTTGCTTCAGCAGCCCTTCTTGGGAAAGAGTTACCGTCGACCCATTGGCCTTATTCGGTTCCAAAGAGGCAAAAGAAGGAAGCACAAGCCGACACCAGCACAAAGGTACAAGGCGTGCGTACTCTGTGCATAGGTTCGGAATTGATCCTCCACCCAGGTCTCTGATTGTGCCTGGCATGTGCCATCACAAGTACCTATTATCGGTTCCGTTGGTCTGTTCCAATAGATGAACGATGGCTGCTGTTGCGTGTCATAAGCATCATCATCGTCAACTCCATAGTCATGATATCGAAAGTAAATGTAATCTTCTGGCGACATTTCTTGAGATAGACCGCCTTCGGGATCCTCGCATTCCACTTCCGACTGAATGGTAACTTCACAATAGCTGTATGGATTCCGTGGGCATGCCCATTCCCCTCCGTACACGACCGAAAGCTGCACCGGCAGAACGTCAGAGGTTGCTTCACATGTGACGTCTTCGCCATTATCGACGAGAGTTGCGCTGTTCACCCATGCCTCTCCAATGAATAGTTTCTTGTGCGAGTTGTTTTTTCCAGAACTGCTCGTGCTGGATGATGCATCATCAGTGCCGTAGAGGGTACCTAGTTGTGTTGTGGCTTGTTGCTGAATCTCAATGGCCTTTCTGGACAATGCCACAGCTGCAATGGCTACCAACAGGGAGATCCCCATGTGCATGTTGGTGTTGCGAAACAGAGCGGGGATTGACTCGGAGAAGATTGTTGTGCATTTGTTGTAATAGTACATGATGGTGCAAGCAAGGAAGAATCCGTAGGTTGACACAAAGAGTGCCCTTGCTAGTTTTGTGCTTTCGCGGTTATCTCGGTAGCTGGAGCTGTCCATCATTTGTTGATCGAGTGACCCCATTAGCAGCACCGTGGAGAGCAAGAATGCAATGACAATATAGAAACTTAGAGAAAGATACAACCCACAGAAGCAAGGAAAGCTTTTGCTTTGGTAATTGTCATCATCGTAGCTCTCTGAGTTTCCCAGTCCAGAGGAAGACCCCATGGATACATACTTGGATGCATCCTCCAGCTCTTTGTTATTATTATGGAATCCGGAATAGAGCTTCTTCTTTCTCTTGTTGTCGTGCTCTTCATCTTCCTCGGGATGGTGAATATCTTCACTTTCGGCACTGGTAACGTCGCTGATAACCGGATGGGTAGATACCGTCAGAGTCGTAATCGGTGGTTTGTGGTGCCTGTTCGGAGCACCTTTATCGTCATGGGCGCTACCCACTCGGAATAAAATGATTAGTATTCCTGTTGTATGGACAATTGAGGCGATGACGAATGTTTGTCTTTGGTTGCTGTAGCGCCCTGTCCGAGCCAATTGGTGCAAGTCCAGTGCCATAGTAGCCAAGAGAGTCAAGAGCAATGCCACAAGTCCAAATCCTTTGGTGGACTCTGGTGAGCATTGCGTGAATGCCATCTCTACTACTCTACTGTATGAAACTAATGACAGGGGCAAGCCATAACTACACGTACGTGATGAGAGCTACTATTAACAGGTAGTAGACTCTTACTTTATAGAGTGTTGTTATTGGTTATTGCACCAGGAGAGGTGACGGGTACTAGCTAGCTAGTAGTTGGTGTGGGATCTTGCCCAGAATTTGAATTTGAAGCATAGCAATAATATTGTGGGATGCTTTTAAACAGCTACCGTACCTGAAATAGCTAGTCTAGTCAGCTACCATGTACCAGGTAGCTAGTCTGCTATTACGTGAGAACCTTCAAACATATCTTTTTGGATCTTTCTCAGGCAGGTTCGACATTGCTTAAACTCCATCCAGAAGCGCGATTGTTGTTGATGCTGTTGTCGTTGGGCACAAAAAGAGACGAAGAATCAATCAAGTTGTAGACTAATAACAAACAAGAAACTCCGACAATGAAGACGTATCTTCTCACCGGAGACATTGGAGGGACCAACTCCCGCATGGGTCTGTACTCGACGTCCTCCCCAGAACCCCTCAAGGTCAAGATCTATCGCAACCAGGACCATCTTCCTACTGACAACCGAGAAGGAAGCACAGTGTTTCAAGACAAGATTGTTGCACCATTTCTCAAATTGTGTTTTGAGGAGCTCAGCATTAGCCCTGATGACGCCAACAATATATCTTCCGATTTTCGGATTGTGGCCTGCTTGGCATGTGCGGGGCCCGTGCAAAACAATAAAGTCCGTATGAGCAATCTGGGCTACCTCTCGGTCGACGGAGGCGTTATCGGCAATTCCTCCAAGCCATATTTGGTTCACATCCATCACTGTTCTGTCATTAACGATTTTGTGGCGCAAGGATATGGGTGCCTGACTTTGCAATCCCAGGAGGTCAAACACTTGTACGGACCAAAATCCTGGCCGGATTCTGGACCCAAAGTTTGTGTGGGTGCCGGAACTGGATTGGGAGAGTGCTACCTAACACCCGCAGTGGGTTCCGGAATCTACTCTTGCTTCCCGAGTGAAGGTGGTCATGTGGAATACACTCCAAGGTCCGACCTTGAAATCAAAATGCTCAAATACCTCCGGGAAAAGTTCGCCTCCAAGACCCGCATTTCGGTGGAACGAGTAGTGTCGGGGATTGGTTTGGCCAATGTTTATGAATTTTTAGCACAGGAATATCCCGATCGTGTGGATAAAAAGGTCCAGGCAGAGTTTGATGCCGCTGGAGATGACAAGGGACGAGTGGTGGCAACCAATGCAGGCCCAGGAAGCCTGTGCCTGGAAGCCATGGACCTCATGATGAGGTAAGTTCGTTCGTTGTTGACAAAACTTTGGATCCTGGCCAACATATGAATGAATCGCAGATGCCTGACTTTTTTCTGTAGTGCTTATGGTTGTGAGGTTGGCAATGCCGCAATCAAGTTCATGCCCACGGGTGGACTATTTGTTACTGGAGGTACGGAATGAAATCTCGAGGGTTGCACAACTAGCTAGTCACTGTCCATGACACCCATCGTCTCTTTCTTATAGGACTGACTCCCAAAAATATCAAGCACATTGAGGGGGCAGACACTAAGTTTATGCAAGCTTACGTGGACAAAGGTCGTGTGAAGACGCTGCTGGATACTGTGCCAACTTTTGCTGTCCTGACTGAAGACCTAGGTGTTCGGGGAGCCTACAAGTGTGCCATGATGGTAAGCCAACGTAGCAAGTCAAACCATTCATGGGAAGCCTGCTCATTTCCATCGACTCACCTGCTTCATTCCATACCCGCCGCAGGACTTCGAGCGTATCTGCGGCGCAAGCCATGAGCAGAGCCACAAAAAGGACAAGGATGAGAAACTTGGAATGATCCTAACCATGGTTTCCGTTGCGGCTGCTGCCTATGTTACTGGAGCCATGCTTTCAAAGTCCAAGTAAGTAGCAACGATGACTGCATAGGATAGGAGACAAAAATTTCGGTTGCACGTTCTAGCTAGCCTCAGGTTGCTGAACCGGAAGTAGCTGATGAATAGTTCTCGGTGCATACTAGTACACTGGATTGTGTCCTAAACAACATATCTACCTAGTTCCTTTCGTACTTCTAGCCAGTCGTACTAGTAGTAGTAGTAGCACACGAGGCCAAATAGTAGTCGTAAGGAGGATGTCATAATATATATGCAACTAGTAGGAGAGCACGTCTACAACGATCCCAGAATATGTAGACAAGAGATGCTCCCTTGATGTGGTGTTGTACGTTGTTGGTTCTCCAGCGCGTTTGTTCATGTGCGGAGTGTCGTTTATTTGTGAAGGCTTCATCCGAGGATAATTCTCAGTTTTGGATGAATTCGTCTTGCAAGGTACAATGTTTAATTGAAACAGGCGTTGTCGTCGTGAAGTGTCCTTCGAGGCGTCCAAGTTTCGGGTGGGGGCGTGCTGGATGGATGAGTGGCGTCTAGTCGTACAACCCAATTCTTTTCTCTTCCGTGTGTCACTGGACTCGTCTAAGGCTCAAGGCATCTGAGCAGCGGCGACAGCCGCACTGATCCCACCTTCGATGGCACGAACGGCTCCGTCCGCAGCAATTGCATTGGCTTCAGTGCCGTTCGACTCGGTTTGCCCGTCAGCAGACAAGACCTTTCCGAACTCCGGATCACCCTGGGGTGGGCTTGCCACCTTTACAACGACACCAATAAAATTAACAATGTTGTTGGAAGAGTCGCGCAATGCAGCAATGAACAGCTTGTTCCAGAAGGGAGTGCCATCCGCCATGTAGTTCACCAAGGTTACAGTCACGTCTTCGGCTGCCGAGATTCCACGACGGATAGTGTCCAACTTGGCCTTGCTGGTTTCGGCACCTTGCAAAAAGCGGCAGTTTCGTCCCAGAACATCTTCACGAGCGTAACCAGTCACCTTCAGGAACCCATCCGATGCGAACACAATGGGGTTATCTTGAAGACAGGGGTCCGTGATGATAAAGCTGTGCTGTGATTGTTGCACACTGCGGACAAGATTGAAATCCTGCTGTTCCATTTCCGCCGCGTGTTCGCCACAGGCTTCCACAACTGCTTCCGGGAGCTTCTCGACAGCCTTGCAAGTATCCAGTACTTTCCGAGACTCTTCCATGGAGAATTTGCTCTTGACCAAGTCTTTGAGTGCGGCATTCTGACGCTGAAGATCCATCACTTCCTTTTGCAAGGATTCAAAGAAGAACTTTTTGCGAAGACGAGTTCTACGCGCCAAGATTCGATTCCGTTCACGTCTGCGATCGATTTGGGCTTGAGACTTTCTCCTCCCTCGCCCTCCTGTTTGCATGGCGGCCTGAGCTGCATCCACCAGCTGCTGTCCACCCGGAACAATGGAGCTCGTGGGTGCTGGAGCGCTGGGCACCGGTGCTACTCCTGGTACGGGATTGATACGTTGCCGCTTTGGGTAGTTTCCGTGTTGATGATGAACCATCATTTGCGCTCCACCAGGAGGAGCCGGCGCCAATGCCTGGACGGGTTGTGCTGGGGCATATGCCACAGGGGCTGGAGCATAGACCACAGGGGCGGGAGCCACGTGCACAGGTGCTGGTGCCACAGGGATCACTGCCATGGGCGGGGGAGCAATGGGAATATGGTGATGCTGGGGAGGCACGGGAGCGTGAGGGTGACCCGGGTGTTGGTGATAGTGGTGTTGCATTGGCGGGGCAGGAGCTTGCGCAATGGGCTGATGAACGGGTGCCTGGGCGATTGGCTGCGGAGGAGGCGCAGGGGCCAAATGAGGATGCTGCGGAGGCGGCGGTGCTGCAAGCTGCGCGTTGCTAGCTTCTGCCACAGGCGGGAATGCCCCATCTTCGCTTTGCTCTGGCGACACGACGTTGCCGTTGGCTCCAGCAGCGTCAATGCTGGAAACAACAGAATGATTAAAAACAAGAATTATTGTGAGATCGCAGTGACGCACATTTACAAACACTCGAAAGAACGCTACTCAAACGATGGACATCTTACTTGAAGTCGAATGTCATTCCATTTGGAGCTGGCTTTCCATCGTCGAGAAGGTACTCAGCAAGAAGATCCACATCGAGGGGATCACTTCCTTCCATCAACCAAGCAGGAGGATCTCCGGGGGAAGCACCATTGGCTGACTTGTTGTTCGCCGATGCAAACATGGGAGGGTTTACGTTCTGAGAAGTTGACATCGTGCTGTGTGCTGCTGTTTGATTGAGAAACACAAAAGAGGAAGACGAAGAATGGGTCAGAAGATAGAAGTTGACAACAACAGCGGGAAAGAAGACAACGAAGCAACAAGCAGCTGAGGAGAAGGAGCCAAGCCGTGATGGGATTGAAGTTAGACTGGAATGAGAATGGGTTCGACAGGCGTCGTTAAGTGAAATGATATGACCCATAATAAGGTTCGATGACATCAGCCCACAAAGGCAAGGGGCAATTAGAGGCAAGCTGAACACATCAGTGACTAGGATGAGCCAATAGCATTGCAGCCAGCATTCTTGCAGGAGGCTGAATTCTGGTTGTGTTTGTGGGTGTTGGGATGCGATGGGATCCGCAGCCTCTTTTGGAGACGAGTGGAGCGGCAACAATTGGATAGCTTGGCGCCATCGTCGTGCTTTCTTTGATAGAAAGCTAAGGCTGTTTGGGATTGTTGTCTCGGTTGACTGAGGTGTGCGGGACCTCGTTTCCATTCGCTGGGCGGGACGCAAGATTGGCTGAGATATTGATCAGGAGATCCCTCGACTCAACAGCTCCCAGTTCTTCGGGTCTAAATCATTGCAATGGTCTCTCTATGAATGGAACAAGTGGTTGTAGCAATCGCCCAGAGTCCGGAAACAATGATTGTCGAGTCCACCATCAACGTGGGACTGATGTACCGTATCCTACGTACAATTGGGTACTAGATCCACGTAAAGATCGATTCGATTCAAGCGTGGGGGCTGTATTCGATAGAAGACGACTTCACTTGGCTCCTTCCTCTTCCTCTCCTCGCGGCAAGATCACGAGACGAAGGGAGATAAAGGATGAATCCTTGGTGCTTACCTTTGGTGTTGTCGCCACTCACACCCTCTTATCGATAGCGGTATCACTGCAACCTTTTGGGATCTGTCAACAAGAAAGACAAGGAGCTCTTCAAGGCTTGATGGGCACCAACTGCAACACCCAAAGTGAAGGGCGAAAAACACCTCAGCTTTCTTAGCAAGAGTAACGGAGTCTTTCTTTTTGTGACACAGCGCAATCATCCGATACCCCGCTAGAAAGATGATCCGCACACGTCATTCTACGGAGATTTTTTACCAGGATTTCAGTACGGAAATGGGACACAATATCAATAATGCCATGAGTACCGTGATCGAAGTCGCAACTACACCAACCGGTACCCAAAAGACGCAATGGGGAGTGGTTTCGGCGCTGTCACGCACTCGCCTGCACCCCTGGCTCCTCTTGGGGGGTTTTAGAGTAGGGAAATTATCTACGGAAGCCAGCCGGGGCCAGGCTTAAGCAAAGAACAGTCGAAATTCAGGACTAGGCTCTGTGGGATCAGGGGCAAGAAATTGAGGACCATTATGGGGGGCAAAGGGTTTGGCTTTGCGGGATCCACGGAGACATAAATGGCTTGCTCCTCTTGGTAACGAGCCCCAACACCATCATGCATGATGTTCGATGTACTACCCGCTAGCTACCCGGTAGAGAACCGGTAGACCATACTACATGTATGTACATTAGTCCTCTCTTGACAACCACCCAGAGAGCCCACTATGCCTCCCTTGGCAATCCACCAGAGAGTCCAAAAGAAGATGTGGAGCACTCAGATTTGCCTAAAAAATTAAGAGATTGGAGACATTTAGATTTTGCCTGGGCTGAGATACTCAGCCAGTGCGAAACCATAGTTGGTACAGTGACATTTTCTACTCCAATAAATGGCGTCAAATCAGGTGTCGAGTCTTGTGTTTGCAGCAGGTTTTAGACTGATTTTGGTTTGCATGTCAAAAGCATGGCCTTGTATGGAGAAAAATAAGAGTGGAACACAATAGTAAAATGTGGAAGATACTAACTAAACTAGACTGGTGGTTGATGTGGAGCTTAGGTGTAATCATAAATAAATTTAGTAGGATGGCATGGATATTTGTGCTGCTAAAAGTCGCATGTCATATGCACAGATACATGTAATAGCAGCACTCCCAGTCTTGTATGATATCTTATCTTCAAGGGAGGCGTCAGGACTTTCTTTGCCGAGGGAAAATGAGCCAGGAAAATGTTGTTCAAGAACACGATAATGTACATGGAAGCAGTTTGCGCCAAAATTCAAAAATCTTTCAACAGTTATGAACTTTAAACCACAGTCTAAATGTTCTCACCGCCGACAGTTAAAAAATTCTGACACCTCACTCCCCAGCAAGAAGACCCTCACGACCACCAGTTAATTCCTATAATAGGACCTGAGAATTCTGAGAATTCTCCAAACCCACACCGGCGAGCTTTGAAAACGCACACATAAACACACACAAAAACGCAAAGGACCACCAAAGCACCTCCCTGGAGTCGCACCTCCCTGGAGTCGAGACAATGTCGTCGCAGGGATCGTCTTTTCTCGAGGAAGTCAACGTTGACTACTATGCTTCGGCTTCCAAATCATGTCAATCCAAGCATAATAGCACCGCCTCTAAGATCCAACCATACCTGAACGAGCTTCAAACCAGCCTCGGTTTACACCAGATCCCCTATGCAAATCTCACTGAGACAGGCGGTTCGTTCTCAACAAACGACGACGACATAACCAAGTGGTGGTATTCGTTTTGGAACGGTTAACCCACCTTCTGGTGTAACACCAAGAAATCCACTGGTGACACGTATGCATTAAACACCCTGTCACGCTACATGGGCTCCATCAAAAATCAATTGACTCAAAAGTTCCTCTTATCCCCCTATCTGAAAGTCATTGAAAAAACTTACGAGCCCGCACAAAGAGCATTGAAGACAATGGTGAAAGAGAAGAAGAAAGCGTCACCCTCACCTCCCAAGAACAAAGTCTACACCTACGAGGACATCGCCTTTATTCTTCAACGATGCCTCTGGTTTAACCAAGCCAAGTACCTGGACTTCTACGTCTTTCAGACAGCTTTACTTCGTCTATGCAGCAGAGCTACCGAAACATCCCGTTTGATGGTACAGAATCTCTCAGTCAGGGAATTGTACGAAGGACCCAGGAACAAGGTCTTGCAATGTTTCCTGGTAAGGGATAAGATGGGGGTCGACAACAACCATCCCTTGATTCCCAACAAACGTGAGGTCTTCGGAGACCTCGTTATTGCCATCGGTTTGGCTTTATTCCTCCGTGATCAATCTCTGATGCCATCAATTGCAGGTCTGAGTGGAGATTCGGCTGTCTCTGCACACTACAAAAGCATGCTTGATTCCATCTGGAAGAGGTACCCTCCAGTCGAAGGCAGCACCGTCCGAAAAGGCACTTCACACTTTGGCAAACACACAACCCAATTTCTGCTGGATGGCAACAAGCTCCACATTGCGGCCCAACTGTTCGGTGGTTGGAACATTGGAGAGGGAGCTCGCTCTGAATATTTCAGCAATCCATTTCCCTATCTCCTGGATGGGGCAAAAGCTTTGGCCGGTTGGTCCAAGGTAGGAGGCGACTATCAACGCGTGACAACCCCATCGTATGACGTCATCTCAAAAGACCTTGGAGATAAGATTTGCTTGGTCTTCTTTGGTCATATCTCAGAAGACTCGTTGTGCATGCAAGCCAAGCAAATGTTCCTAGTATGCCTTCTCTCCAAATGGGACCAACTCTTGCACCATATTCAAGCCGAACCCAATGGCTTATTCAAAGACCCAAGGAACCACATCATCTTTCGAACTCTCTTGCAGCGACTTTCCCGAGAAGGCATTGAACTATCCGAATTCAACAAGTTCAAGTCATCATGCCGAGTGCAATACACGGCTCTTAGCCTTATTCGCGACTTGATCCTAGATAGGGTTTGAGTTCGAC
Source organism: Seminavis robusta (assembly GCA_903772945.1). NCBI lineage: Eukaryota > Bacillariophyta > Bacillariophyceae > Naviculales > Naviculaceae > Seminavis > Seminavis robusta. The sequence goes on along the minus strand of CAICTM010001229.1, from coordinate 3,224 downwards.
TCATGACCGAGTCTCTCGTGAATAGTCATTTGAGACAGGGTTCTCAATGACCGCGCTAGTCATACTAGGATGATGATGAAACATCGCTCTAGATATTTAGCCAGCGTGGAGTACTTCCACGCTACTAGATCCAGGCTAGACAAACCTTCCACGCGTTCCGTTTTAGGATCGTGGAGAAACGTAGGATTACTACCACAACCTACTCTATCACACTTTATAGTCTCCCGCGGGAAGCCAGATCTACGATCCCTTGATGATGATCTCTCTCGTTGATTAGTTTTCATAGCTTTTTAATCTCTCTCATAACTTTCATTCTCTCAAACTCAAAACACTCGAAAGATCTTTACACTAGCTTTTAGCGTAGTGCATATGTGTTGTAACGTTTTGTCAACCACGTATTGATTCCAATATGACTACTGACTGTTTGTCTCTGCCCCTCTGAGCTTTATGGGGAGACAAACAGATGAATTCCAAGCCATGGTGCAAGTATGGGGAGACCAAGTGGGATCCTTACTGACGTCCAAGTGCAATAGGTTCCTTGAGAGTGGGGAGTATCTGCAGATAGCCTCAAGACATGTTCCACACACACCTTCGCGAGTGACCAACCCAAGGTGGATGTGTATTGTCCATCCCAAGAAGTACCTCTGCGCACACCACGTCCGTCCTAGATCCTAACACCTTTTCTCTCTTGGACAACGATGGCAACCCAATGCATTTGCTTTGGAGCCAGCCGTCTACTTTGGAGGGTTTGAGATCACAAGTGTGATGTCCCTTCCTTTGTTCCAAGTGGTACCCAGCAATGGACACCTTGATGTTCAAAAGGGCTGCTGACTTTGTATTAGGTCACAGCCAAGGTCCAAACTGAGGAACCAGATGCTCCCAGTTTTGTGGGAATGTCGAGGAATGACCCAGATATAGAGAAGCTTGTTGACGCCCCCATTTGATGACTTGAATGGTGGGGAGCGATGAAATTAGCAATAGGAGCCTCTATGGGTGCGCCACAGCTGTGCTGGTTTAGTCGGATGGAAACAATGCTTTTCATCGTGTACAGTCAATCAGTACACACAGCATTGCAGCCATGTGACAATTTGTATATAGCTGAGGCATGCCTATGTGTTGCAGAGCATACATACCCTTCAGCCTAGATACATTGGAATGTTCCAGACCAACAGTCCTCTCCTAGGATCTCCAACTGTGGATATCCTCTCCAAAAGAGCCAGTTCTGTCAACTGGAGTGAAATCGTGGTAATGATGTTTAGCTTATAGTAAGAAAAGATAGTAATGAAAGAGTAACCCCTGAGACCCAGTAGCACCCTCAGCCATGCAGTAGATAGATTCCTGTGTGGTATGTGCTAGGGCAATGTAACCAGCTCCCCAAGTACTCTGAAGCAGTGATTGGGTAGCATTGAACCAGCTCTCTTTGAGCTGGCCTTTCAGCCAGTGGAGGAGATCTCCATCACTAGAGATCTCCCTCCCAGCTCTTGTGTTCCTACAACTGAGCTCCCTGGCGGAGATTCATAGACACGACACCACTCTCCTCCAAGGCAATCAGACACGTACAAGAAATAGTGGGGGTCTTACTGTATTATGCCCGCGCAGTGGACAGCACAATGCTAGTCGCACTTGGAGACATTGCAGCAGAACAAACACATAGCACTGAGAAAACATTGCAGGCCACAATAATGCTACTCAACTATGCAGCCACCCATCCAGATGCCATCCTCCGGTACACCAGCAGTGATATGATCCTCCACCTCCACTCCGATGCTTCCTACTTATCCGCCCCAAAAGCCAGATCCCGAGTAGGAGGCTACCTTTTCCTAAGTAATGGAAGCACCACGGAAGCCCCAGATAATGGAGCAGTCCATGTCGTCGCCAAGATTATGAAGAATGTACTCAGCTCAGCAGCAGAGGCAGAAGTCGGCGCAGCATTCAACAATGCACAAGAAGCATGCCCTCTCCGACAAACTCTCATTGAAATGGGCCATCCACAACCAGCAACACAAATCCAAACCGACAACAAATGCGCGGAAGGAATTCTGGCTGGAACAGTCAAACAGAAGAGATCCAAGGCAATCGATATGCGATTTTATTGGCTCAAGGACCGCATTGAACAAGGCCAGTTGACCATCTACTGGAGACCAGGCATTACCAACAGAGCGGACTACTTTACTAAGCACCATCCAGCTTCTCACCACAAAGCTGAACGCGACAAGTATCTACACAACAACAAAGATGCCAAAACATCCATCCAAGAGGCAAAGTGCACGTAATAGTGTGAGGGTGTGTTGATCTGGGACCATGACCCTTAAGTCTTTGAGTCATGTATCAGATCCCATCCACTATTAATGTGCAAGCATGCCCACTAGTTAGTCACCCAGCTTGCAATCCCACAAGCTGGGTAGCCAAAACCGTTACCAGCTGTTAAGAGTTGGCACTCCCCAGCTGGGCCTGTGTGCTCCAGTATGGGACAGTTACCACTTTTAGCATGCTCATAATTGTTAATAACATTCCTTTACTAACAATTCTTCACTAGGCACCTGCCTGGATCAACATGTTGGTTTCTAATCAAAACCTACGGTTTAGCCTTAGTTCCTCTCATTAAACGGCTTCATCATGAGTTCCCTCACCTTTTGCATCTCTGGTATGCCGATGATGCCAATGCTGCCGGCAAATTTACTGATTTACAATTGCTTCTAGACGTTTATTCGGCTAGGCAAACCAATTCGGCTACTTTGTTCAGCGCAATAAATGCAAAATTATTACTCATCAGTGCACAATTTTCACACATGCCACCACTCCGTTTACGCGTACCCGCGGCTCTCATCTCAAAGTCACACAATGGTCCAGATTTCTCGGTGGTCGTATCGGCGAACATGAAGCCCTTTCCTCCTGAGTTTTATTCCAAAATCACAACATTGGACGGCCTGCATTCAATACTCCTTGTGAAGTGGCTCAGTTCTACCCCCAGTCGGCTTATATTGCTTCCAAAAGTCTCTCCAAATGGATGGCATGATGCGGTGTGTGAAATTTGTTGGGTCTGGTTTTGCTGTCCCTCGACTTTGGCTTCCCTTAGAAAATGCCCTGGATTTTGAGCTTCTCCCCTCTCTAACTCATTCAACGAACTACCCCCGACTCATCACTCTCCTCCAACTTTTGCTGCTTCTTTTCCTCCCAACCCCATTACGGAAGCCCCCCCTACATGCAGTCGCGAAATTTACAAA
>CAICTM010001228.1:0-33549 GCA_903772945.1 Seminavis robusta | reverse complement strand
ACAAACACCATCCAAATCCGGGAGCAATGACGTCACCAATCGCCTAGGGACGCATGTCGTTCGGTACCTTCCAGACCTCGCTGTTTTCGCGAGACCCCATTATGCGCTTCTTAGATGTTACATACATGGGGAGTTTAACTGACCTATATGGTCACCCCCTTCACTATATCCTTTGAAGTTGAATCAATCCCAGAAAACATGGAGAAAGATCACTTCTTGGAAATAGCTTAACAGTAAAACCCTTTTGACCTTTACTAAGCTAGAGTGTTACTAGCAACCAACATCTAGAGTTGAAGCTCCTACTATGGTCCTCAATTTATCACCCCTGATCCATCCGAACCTACTAGCCCTAAATTTGGACTCTTCTTGCCTGGCCCTCCCTGGCTTCCGTAGATATTCCACCTACTCTAAACCCCACGTATAAAACTGCCCCAATTTGTGTTGCAGGCCTTTTCCAATGATACTGCGAACCCGAGCAGTCGTAGTGAGCTCATACATGCACCAAACTGTAATCTAGGTGCCAAGCAGTTTAAGCCAGGTATGCTAGCTAGGTACCTCTTTGTTTGTGGTCTAGCTACATATATTATGACTCTACGTAGTTAGCTATCTTCGTTGTGCCTTGTACATGTAAGGGTATTACAGAATAGCTTCCTTTAGTTTTTCCCCCTTTGAATGTTGGGAGGAAACAAATACTATGTAAAGACCCGTACCAGAATTGTAGTCTGGTCGTTACCTCGGCAGTCTATCTGCCTGAGCCCTCACCTCCTTTACCTTGGCAGTCTATCCGCCTGAGCCCTCTACCCCTTTTTTGGTATTTCCTATTTCCTATTTCCTGTTCCGGTGAAGCCAAAATATAGGGATAGAGATAGACGTAAGCTAACAAAACTGGAAATTGAAGGTTCTACAAATTTAGGAGTAGGAATAAATCATGATTATTCAAGGTTAGTGCACTCAACACAATAAGCCAGCAGAAGCTACAAAAGTTACAGGTACATACGGAAGTGACAGCTGTAAAATTATGGTTAGCGGGCGGCAACACACGACGAAGTCGGGTGTTGTCGCCAGGGCTAGCTTAAATAAAAAAGAAGGTTATAATGAGGGAATGATACCGGGCGGCAACACACGACGAAGTCTGGTGTTGTCGCCAGGGCTACCTTGAAAGAACGTTGCAATCTCAAACATGATCCTCCTTCTTCTATTGTCTTTCTGCCGAGGTATCGCAGCTCCCACTGACTTAAAATCGCAGGCTTTCAAGGATTGCGAGACCTATCGAACTTTATTGGATTCTTCGATTCTGATTCTTCGATTCGATTGTTATTGAAGATTCGATTCGATTCACGTTACGTGGCCATTGACCGATTTCTTCCACGCTTCCACGCTTCCACGCTTCCACGGAGAACTCGAAAGTCAGCAGAATGGCCGGCCATGCAAAGACTTGGAGATTTTGTTTCTTTCAACGACCGATTCGGAGCTCTTCCCTGAACTGCAACTTAGTCCATGGGATTGCTCTTCTATAGTACCGGTATCCCACAACAAACACTGCCTCAATCTTTGGTTCTTGCGGTGAGAAACCTTCGAACTCCAGGACTTGCTCGTTGGATACGATAGGAAAGCAAATATCGCTCAACATCGTTGCTGCACATTTATCAATCTGAGATCAAACATTCCATTCTTATTGACACGCCCCAAATTTGCTATTGCTACAAGCATCAACCATGGTAGGCATCGCGCCAGTGAATTATATCACTTGATGGTTCGTTCTTGGTCATTCGCTCACACCTATCTTTGTCGCCCTCTGTTTCGAACAATCCATGTCAACGTAGGTCTGCAAAGGATGTGGTTCCTCGGAACAGCTTCTTCCTGTAGGATTCTGTTCGGCTTGTCTTCAAAAAATGATATACAGCCATGCAGAGGGCGCGAGCCAAGGCAAGAAAGTAGAGACATCGGTGGTTGACACCAGTTGGGTGCTGAAAGGGGCGTTTCCATCTGGAGCAAGAACAGGCAAGACTGTTCGGAAAGTATCAGTGGACAAAGACCTTGAAATGCGTCTCAAGCCCTACCAGAAAGAAGGTGTTGAATTTATCTGGAGGAACTGTTTCCTTGACAGCAACTTTTGCCTGGATGGCGATGAATCCCTTATCGGGTAAGTCCTCCTCATTGAATCGCAGGCATGGGACACCTTCATCGATCTTTCTCTCACAAATGTGACTTTCATTGACCATAATGCACCAGAGGCTGCCTTTTGGCTCACTACATGGGTCTAGGTAAGTGTTTTTGATACAGACGTGACCTGCACGGCATTTATTGATCATTGTCACTGCTAGCAAAGCGCTTACGACGTGCCCTTACTCCGTCTTAGGGAAGAGTCTTACTACAATTGCTCTGCTGCATACTGCACTGACTTCAACGTCATTGGTATCAAATGTCACCAAAAAGCCACTGTTTCATACAGTGCTCCTTATTGCTCCAGCCAACACTTTGACCAACTGGGAAAATGAGGTTGAAAAGTGGACTGGAAAGTTGGAGACACCTCTCAGGATCATGAACCTTGGAAAAGTCACAGACGCGCACTACCGGAAAGCAGAAATCCAAAAGTGGAAGCGTGATGGAGGCCTGCTGGTAATGAGTGAAATGCTCTTCCTGAAGGTTGCCAATGACATACTGAAGTCGGCACAACCAGATATCTTGGTGCTGGACGAAGCCCACACGATGTTGAAGTCGTCTGCAAACAAAGGATTCAAGAAACTCCAGGAGCTTCATACAATGCGAAGGATCCTTTTGACAGGAACCCCTCTCGAGAGACCCTCAAACGCACGCGATGTAATACATGTAATACGTACAATGCGTATTCTACGTATTCCCGTATAATACGTATTACGTATTCCCGTATAATACGTATTACACGTATTACACGTATTACACGGTCGCCAGCCAGCCTCCGTGACCGTTCGAATGACCATTCGCAAAATGGCTTCAACACCAATCTCCACCAATCTCACCACAAGAACCACCATCCACCATGACAACAACCTCTCTTCTCTTGTTTGTTTGAAGGATACAGAGGTTTCTGTTGTTATTTGAAGATAGTACCATCATTGTGGGTAAGTAGGCAATGTGGTATGGCTTTGTTGAAGCCAAGAAGACTGTTTCTGTGGAAAGATAGAAGGATTTCTCTCCATTCAACTCCTTCTTCATTCTCCTGCCCCCACTCTCTTTATCAGGCTTTGTCAAGCTCACAGGACCATTCTCTTTGCATTCATATACTTCTGAAGGCTCACTGACGAAGCCTGTGGAAGATCTGGCCTTGAATTCTCTCATTGTCAACCACTTTCTGTAGGGACCAGTACTGAACCCATGTAAGTACCTCATCAGCGCGCAACACGTGTTATCGTTACGCGTGTAACACGTGTTTATGCATGTAATGTGTATTATATTATCACCCGTGTTATACGCGTAACAGGTGTAACATGTATATGCATATCACCCGTGTTATACGTATCACCTGTATTATATGTATTACCTGTATTATGCGTATTACCTGTATTATACGTATTACCCGTGTTCGTTGTCTCACCTATTTTTGTTTTCTTGTTTAGTATTTTCGTTTAGGCATCATGGTGGATTCTGACGATGAATCTGGTCGCAAGACGATCACGGGGCAAACGAGAATGATGCAGAAGAGACGAAGGCTGAGGAATTTGAGGAGGGGATTCCCTTTGGCCCTGACAATCCTGGTCCTTTTTTCCCCGAACAAATCACTCCCCGCAACGTTGTTACATGTATTCAAGAAGCCATTCCGATGACCGCGAAGCGCCGAAACGAAGATGGATCCATCACCACGCATCCTATCTACCATCCTGGACTGTCAGCATTTAGTCACCAATGCTTTGAGCCTGGTGTTGCACAGAGTAGTGCCGAAAGTGCTAACTCCTTCAAAGTCCGAAAGGTTGTCCTAGCATGTACAATCATTCTAGACCTCCAAACGAAGATGGATCGGTGGGAGGTGGAACTTCTTCAAGAAAGGACCTCTGTGAAAGGCGATATGATGGTATCGCAGGTAATGTTGCTGCAGAGATAGCTGCAGAAGCCGAAGCACAACGACGTCAGAGGGAAATGGATGAAGCTGAGGATGCCGAAGCCAGAACTTACACTTTTCTTGGACTCGACCCCAACAATCCTGAGCACAGGGCACAAGTTGAAGGTCTCAGGGCTCTTGCAGCAGAACCACTGGAATATCCACTTTGAAGCACATGGGAACAATGCCCATGTGTGGCTGAAAGACTGCCCATCGGCAGCTATCCAGACTCTATGTGCAATTCCCTCTTTTCGGAGTTTGTTTTGTAGGTGAATATCACCAGACTTGAACTCGGGATACATTTGGAACAATCTCTGGGAACTTTCACCCGTCAGGCAAGTGCAAGCAAAATCATTCCAGAACCTGTGATGGATAGAGCGTCTCTTACTTTGTTCGCAAGGATTCAGCACTGTCCGATTCATCTGTTAGTGATTCAGGATCAATGTTCTGAGGTGTGGCTCCCTATGTGATTGTCTGATATCGAAGAAGGCCGGAGTCATACGAGGCAAATAGGACAACGAACGATTTTGTTGGGTCGGATTGCAATCGGGCAAGTAGCCTGTCTGCAGCTGTCGCCCCCTGAGCGGTACTTGAGAGATGGTACCGTCTGGCTTCACACAAAGACAAGACAACTCCTTGATGCAAACTCTTCCTTAGAGATTCGATTTGTTTCGAAGTTAGAGATGAGCCTGTCCGTTCATAAAGTAAAGTCTTAACAACACTTGGCGAGAGTGGTTCTTTAGGCATTGTTCGCTAGTGTAACGGCTTCTGTGCCAAGATGAGTACATTAACACTTTCACTTGTGCCTCTTCTATTGTACATGGCCACGATGAAGCTTGTGCCTGTCTGGAACTTGGGTAGATACCATCGTCTGTGTTCCTGGCTATATAGACATTGAAAGAGAATGGACTTTGACACCCTCCCCCTCAACAAGGAAGCTGAGTCTGGTGGTTTTGTTGCTGTCCTTTTGGGACCTTTGTTTTAAAAACGACTCCTTGGACAACATATGGTAATGTGATTCCGCCTCTTATAAATCCCTTGTTTTTGATGCGAATCAGCAGTCTTGCAAGGAAGTAAAAGTATGGCATCAAAACTCTTTAATATGCGCCGATCACAAGATTGATACATCGAAGGTAGCCAATACACCGTCGATTTCTCCATTCGATAATATCGAACCCCAGAGTATCCATAATGTTTATCTCCCTTGGCGTATCATCAGCTAGTGAGGTTGCTACATTCAAATGATGGAAGCAGGAGTCCATTCTTATCATTGATATTGTATCTAGCAACATGAGAGAGTTCAGATAGGTAAGAGTCCATTTACTTGATAAGCTGTCAGGTATTATGGCCTGCAACAGTGCATCTTCCTCTCTGCCTCCCAAACACCTGCAAAACACCTCGGCAAAAAAACTTAGCAAAAAATCGTCGCTTGTATTATACGTAAAAACGTAAACACATAATACATGTAATACGTCAAATACGTAGAACACATAATACATGTAATACGTATAATATTGTTCCACTTGTGTTATCTGTGTTTGTTTAATACATATTAAAAATGTTATATGTGTAATACGTATAATCTGTAGAATACATAGTGAAAATGTTATACGTATAATACAACCGCGTGCGTTTCAGGGGCTCTCTTACAAAACAATGTCACTGAGTATTTCCGCATGGTCCAATTCATCCGGCCTGGCATAGTTGGTGTCAAGTCAGATCATGAGTTTGAGAAGCGTTTTCGGTAAGTAGGATTGATGGAAAGGACATGCCCATAGCTATGATTGAATGTGCTTACAGTGGTTACCGCCATACTCCAAACCAGCAAGCCAATAGAACGAGGCTTGCCATGTGACGCCTCCAACCATGACAAGCTGGTCTCTCTGGAGAAACAGGTCATGCTCAAAAAGAAACTGGAACCATACGTGGATCGAAAGGATGCATCTGTCCTTCGCAAGCAGTTACCGCCAATCTATGACAACCTTTTCTATCTTCAGCAAAGCTGCATACAATCACGTCTCATAAAGCTATATGAAAAGCAGCAAAACAGCGGCGGGACCAAGAACTTTTTTACGTACGTGTCAAATGCAGCCGACAAAGGCCTTGTTGGTTGTTCACATTGTTAATCTGGTTGTTGTGTTGGCAATTAGGATGTATGCTTCTATTGCTCCAGCGCTAAATTATCCAGGTTGCCTGAAGCTAATCAAGGGTTGCCGCGGTAAAGCGCTGACATGGAAGGAATCCATGGACAAGGGTGATCCATCATGGTTGGGTGGGCTTAAACCATCCGAGTTCAAAGGAATGCATGAAGCCAGGAATAGCCCAAAGTTAATCATGCTTGCTCATATTGTAGCCCTTGCGGTCAGAGATGGCCACAAGACATTGGTATATTCCCATGACCTCAAGACATTGGATATCATTGAGTGGTTTCTACAGCAACCTGATTGGAGCAAGCACGCCCATTCTCTGAAGAATTTGTTTTCTGAGCTGAAGCTGGGAGGATGGAAGAAGGATCAAGACTATCTCAGAATGGATGGGAGCACTAACAGTGGAAAACGTGGCTACCTTGTGGATAAGTTCAATACTGATGTGCAAGTCAAAGTCTTTGTGATATCTTCCCGGGCTGGCGGAATTGGGATCAACTTGGTGAGCTCATCTCATCTTCAACTTCCATTTCTACACCTTGTGTACCACCAAGCACTTACTTGACTGTCCTCAATTCTGCGGGATTTAGTGCTCTGCAAGTGTTGTGGTCATGCTTGACAATCACTTTAATCCTTCTATTGCCGACCAATGCATTTCCCGAGCACATCGGTTGGGTCAAGAGAAACCAGTTCACTGCTTCAGGCTAGCAATTGAAGGGACAATGGAGACAAAGATTTATGCACGATCAATCAACAAGTCTGGGGTTGCAATGCAGGTCATTGATGGAAAGTTCACTGAGAAGAGCTTCACAGCTGATGAGCTTTCTGATCTGCAGCAGTCAACTGTGAAAGCGATTTGTTCCAGATGCTTGAAGACCCGTTTCCTTCCCAGGCTCCAAATCCCTCCTGCAGAAGACGAGGACTGGTACTGCGAAATGAACTCTGACAAGAACCACAACTTATGTGAGACACCAGAAGAAAAGGAAGAAAGAAAAAACAGTCAAGCCCAAAGTCGCGCAACAGAAGACCCCTTATTGCAGCATCTATTGCATGTTATTAATTTTCATACAAGGCGCACAGAACTTGTGGTCAACCACATCCCTGTTGAGATGGTCCATGAAACTGATATTTGCTGCGAAGATGCCATAAGTGACCTGAAGAGAAACCTTGCTGGTGGACATGCCAAAGGACAGGACACAGAACCTGGCTCCAATAAGAGGGCCAGAGTGGACGTGCCAAAGCACAAGACACGCTGAACCATCAAAGGATACGAAAGAAACAGATACAGTATATAATTACCTGGCGCAATGGCAGAGGGCATTGTATGAGAGAATAATTGAGGGCATGGCTATTTTTACTCATGGGCCATGTTTAATGAAATCACTAGACCCCCCCATCCTTTAGTGGCAACTACCACCATAATAGTGTTCTGGCATCCACGAGAAATCTAATTTCATGGCACAGTGCAAGTGAAAAGCCTTATCGACACATTTGGTACAGGACTGATTCGGTGCCATGCTCCGAGCTTTCTCAAGAGAAGCTTTTCTTTCTGCGGCCATCCTCCGTTTGGTGGTGGCTAGCTAACTAGAACTAGCTCAATTGTTCCGCGGTCCTCCGGTGGTAGAGAAGGCTGCGCTGGACCGTCGCCACGGCATGGACCGTGGAACATCTCGGCTCAGCAAAGGAACTCCAAGAGCTATTGGTACGGGTACGACTGTACAGCACATTTTCTTTGAACCCCCGCAGCGATTGACTGCACGGTGCCGCCTCTTTTAAGATCTTTAGACAAAGTTGACTTCCAGAACAGCAGTTGCAGCCTTGCAATCTCCATGAATACTTTATTCAGCATCAGAGGATGCGCTTTTGTCATAAAAACCACCAGAATTTCGAGACTGGGTGATCAATGCAACCAGGTTGGGCCATAGATGCTATGGACATTGTAGACCCCACACTGGCTTCCAAACTAACAACCCTCGCTAATAGTCTAGTGCACAGGATGACCTCCAGTCTCCCCTACCCACGTGGGACGATTCTTCCCCGCTAACTTTATCATGTTTCCCGACGATACCATCATTTTCCCCTCCAGTCTTATCCTCGCTACCGGTAGTGTCACCTGATGCTTCGTCTTGCAATTGCAGCGCCCGTCGTGCCCCCCTTTTCTCCTCGTTTTTCGCAAAACTACCTTGTCGCTTTTTTCGTTGTTTCTTCTTTTGGGGTGTGACGACGGGTATAATGGCGAGCGACAGTGTCCGGTCCTTGCGTTGCCACGGCACCTCGAACTTTGTGGATCCCCGTGGCTTCCATCCCCTCCGCAAGGCTTCGGCTTCCAAATCGGGGTACCAGTAGTACTCCGAGTTGCGCGTACAAATCATTTCTCCCTCCTCATTTTTAACGACGGGTTGATAATGAAACGTCTTGTGTTGTCGTTGTAGCATTCTAAAAAAGTCTGGTGCTGGGTACGATTGGCCATTTTCCAGCATGGTTGCTGGATCCAGCTTGCGGGCAAACTTTTTCATGGCCATCTTTTTGGTAAGGACACTGGTATGATCCTTGAGACAGGCCCAGCAGGTTCGGTATTGACTGGAATGGCGAACGTACTGGGCCCAATTCAAACCCCATTCTTCGGCCACAGATGGCTGAATGCCATAGTTGACGCCACAGAACATGCAAGCACCATTAGTGTAGGATTCTTCTCCTTGTTGTGTGGTTGTCATGACATTCTTTGGAGAGGCCGGTGGCTGCAGCCGTTTCTTGAATTTTGTGTCTCGCCAATCATATTTATCTTTGATGTCTTGTCGTCTTTGCCGAGCTCGCTGTCGGGCTCGTTCGTGCCATCCATCAAAGGTTGTCTCGAAATAGTCGTCGTTGTCGTCATTTTGATTTTCACGGTCTGATCGTTGATGGTCTGAGGAATGGTGGAAGAAATCCTGCCAATAGCTGTAGTGCTCGGCATACGTGTACTCATGGTCTGATTCCTCTCGATCGTGTTCTTCTTCGCCGTCTTCCTCAGGTTGTGAGGTTGTGCTGCTGCTGCTTCTGTTGGCAGAACTCCCCGTGGTCGGACCAACACAAGAATGATCGCACAACCACTCGTAGGCATGGACCATGGCTTGAAAATCCTCTTTCACTCCTCCCTTGTCTGGATGCAAGCTAAGAGCCAACCGTTTGTACCGCTTCTTGAGTTCCGTGGGAGAAGGATTCTCGTTCCGCCCAAAGCCCATGAGCTTCAAGTTGGTCCTTCGTTTGCTCATGATGCTTCCGGTAGTCTATCGTTCCCTCCAGGCAAACTAATTTGGCAGTTCTAGCTAGTATCGAGGTGCGATCTGCATTAAAGCAGGAGGCACCAAGGATCCAAACTATCGCCAACAATGGCATCGAACAAACTTGATTGGGGTGTTGGGGTCCGCTTCCGAACTTCGTTCCGAAGGTGTCAATTGAACATTAACCTGCAAAGCTGTCTATAATGCATTTCTTTTTGTCTAAGAAGGGCCGGGCCGCTACTATCTCATTCGTAGTGCGTACAGGTATTTGAAAGCACCAAAGGACTTGAAAGCAAACCAAGGACCAAGCTAGCAAGGATTCGATTCTTAGAGCTCCGGAACGGTACCTATGAAGCTTCGAGGGTATGGATGCTTCGAGGGGTGGTTCCAGCGCGTTGGGCTGCTGCCTTATTCTTCCTGGATCAATGGGAAGAGGACCTAAAGACCTGTGGACAGCCTCAGGATTCAGCCTCGAAGTTGCATGGTTGATGTGTGAATTACAGTTGCTCGCCCGTCGGAACACAGCAAGTGCTGTGCGCAGCAGCAACATAACCCTCGGGGAACCGAGGCAGCATGATACGGATTCATTGAAACAATCACCTTCAAACTGTATCTAGATAGTAGTTCATTGATAAAACGTCTACAACAAACTCAAGCATGTTACACGAGGACCGTCTCCCTCACCTACAGCAATCCAAGAACTAGATTGCTTCAGCATTCAAAGGATCCCGATAGTGCTGCCTTTGCCAGTGCCTCTTTCAAAGCACGGTTCTCCGCCTCGAGTTGTTGGATTCTCTTGGCTTGCGCCCCCACATCATTCTTGCCCTTGTCATCCTCTGTAGCGCTTGCGCCAAACAATGCATGGGGGGCTGTCGTAGTCATCGCCACAACGTGCAAAGGATGCTCGTTGCCGTCGTCATTGCCAGATTCTGCCTCAAAATTGCGCAGACTTTTGAAGTTGAGGGATGGATAGTCGAACGAGGGCTTTCTCTTTTCGTCCTCTTCGCCATCTTCGTCGCTGTCTTCAATGGAGAGCTGTCTCGATCGAGTCATAACGCGGTACTTGTGCAGCCAAGGAAGCAATGCATGGACAAAAATCAAGCGCCAACAGGTACCAGCACGTTGCCCAAATCGACTACCATGACGTAGCTGTATCATGAAAGTAAAAACGTGAGCAAAATTGGAACATCTCAATGTACTCATAGATGCTTCTTGTGGATCTTACCTTCATTAGATACACCACTCCGATCTGTTCGATGTACGGATGTCTGTGCGCCTCATGGCTCAAGACATCTTTTAGGTGAATCATTGGGTAACCGTCCAATTCCAGGGCTCCAATGCGGCCAACACCGGGTGCAAGAAATGGAGTATCTATCCGGCCAATGCTCATCCCGGCAGCCAACATCAGTTTGATCATGCTGAGATTTTGGAAACAGAAACAACCAAGAGTGTTCAAACGCACCGTGAGGCACCGATCAAACCACCCTGTGTTTCAATACATTGAAGATGCATCAAATAGTGTTGTGCATAATCCTAACTTACCGGGCAAAGATGAACCCAACACTGAGCGCAAACACGGCCCATTCCAACGCCAAAAAGAGGATGTTGGCAATTCCGGGGCGTTCTCTGTAAAACGATTTGTAGAGTGTGCAACGGCAGATAGACACTAGGAGCAACCGGAATAGAGTCACCGCAATGATACCAATCACAATAGCCAAAAGCCTCTGCGCAAAGTACGCCGTGGCTTGCCACAAAAAGAAGAATATCACTAGACCAACAGTGCCACCCACCACCACACCACTCACAAGGGTACCCCAGAAAATGGATCCCGTCAACATGCAAACTTGGTCTGGTGCTTGTCGATACTTCAAGAACTCTGGATCTCGGAGCGTCGCAATGTGTCCACATCGTAGTTTCAGAATGGTTGTTGCAACACTTGGAATGTAACACAGGGCCAAGTATGCACACGTGAGGAAAGCAACCGCCACTCCGGCAATCATGGGCACCATGAGCATGTACTTTTCACTGCAAACGGCGGCGGAGGAGTACATGAGTGAGTGAGTGACACAGCAAAGCAAGAACAAACCAAAGAGCGCGCGCAACCAATTCTTACGCCGGATATAGACTGTCCACGCTGTCATCTGCCGACTGATACACAGCATCCCGAACCACTTGCTCTAACAGATCAGCGTCAAAACCGGACCCACCGAGCAGGGCTTGCTGGCTAGTGACATTCAAAGTCCCAGCAACAGAAGCATCCAGCAAGGGACAGAGATAGTTGACAGGAGCATCGGGATCACAATAAAGTTGCGCACCGCTGCTGCCTGACAAGTTGAGTGCACCATCGACCAGGCGATTATTGTTGTTGTTGCAATACATGTCAAGGATATCTTCCACGGCCGCCGTGTCATTGCGCATACCGGAACACCCATCGCTCAGCAACGTATCCGCCGTCGAACCTTGTGCCAAGAATCCACTCACCAACGTGGAGACATTGCTCACCAAGGCAGTGGTGACCTCATCCTGATCCGCCAATGTAAACGTCCGTTCCGCAAAGGACCGGAACTGTTGTTTGGCCCATTCGTCATCAAAGTTGGCAATGACCTGTTCGGTCAAGGTGATGCCTCCCAATAACGTGTACACTACCACGACGTACTGACCAATGTTTCCCGCCAAGATTCGCGAATTGATCCAAATGCCGTCCTTGGCAAATGTGGCCCCGCTGATTCGCATCATGCGTTGCCACGCCCACACGAACCCCCCTGCGTCGACATGTTTCTTGCCATTGCGCGCATAGTTGGTCAATGCTTGACCGTAATGCGTTCTTAGGACCGACTCTTGTGGATCTTTGGCGGCCACAATTTCGAGTGCATTCGAGACGAGTTTGGCCACTTTGACGGCTGCGGCTTGTTTGGATTTTTGTTCCGACACGACCGTTCCTTGAATTATTCGGTAGAGGGACGGACAGCACGATTGCAATCTTTGGGGCGAAACCAAAATGGTAATGACATGACTGAGATGCAGCAGTGCGCCCGTGGCTCCCAAGGCAATGGCGGCAATGTAGAGAATCCAACGTTCTTCTTGATCTTTGGGTGCCATCAAAAAGTGGAGAGTGGTCAATCCCGTGAGATACACGGCCCCCATGAGGGGTAACCAGAATCGTTTGCAATGGATCGAGTTTCCAATACTGGCCAATCCGACATAGAGGACACCATTCCAGCACATGGACCAGAATTCGTCGAGCCATCCCAAGATGGAATAGGACATTTCACAAAACATGGCTTCCTTGTTTTCCCTCCAGGGTGCCGTGTAGGAGTACACAAATTGCTTTTCGCCCGTGCATTTGGGATCGTACTGGCGTCCCGCCGAATACGTATAGGCAAAGTAGGTAATGATAAACGCGGACCAAACTACAATGACAAGTGATTTGCTGCGGTAGGTACCGGCGGTGACATCAATGGAGGGAAAGGTCATTTTGCGTTTCAACGTTTCGGGAGGTTGTTCGAGTGCTTGGAGAGCCTTCTTCTTTTGGTCGTTGCTGCTGCTGTATTCATCTTTGTACATCACTTCTCCTTCTTGTCTGGGTGGTGGGTTATCGTTAATGATAACAGCCTCGGTATCACCGTTGGGTCCAAAGACGTCCTCCATGTTGGTGGTGACTCTGGTTTCATTTCGAACGTCGTATAGTTGAATGTCGTAGGTGAGGGCTTGGGCAAAGATCTTTTCCGAGAGCAAGAATTCTTCGGTGCTAGGGGCAGTGTCATGCTCGCATGAAGCGTCCATGAGATGGGTCGCCGAGGTTTCCGTGACATCCATAACATTGCCTTTGGTGGTGGTGTTTTTAGGGGCGTCTTGGTTGCTGGATCCAATGCTAGTAGTAGTGGCCACATTTACCATTTCCTGTACCAGCTGAGTCTCCTCCGCCAAGTCGTTTTCTCCATAGGCAATCAAGATCTTTTGAACCAGTTCGGGAGTCAAGCGTTTGGGTTGGCTGCTACCAGTGACCTATTTAATCAGGAGAGCGAAGCAAGGCAGCTAGCTTGTAAGCAAAGGGTGACTATCATTTCTCCAGGAAGTTACCGGTAGCTACCGTAGCTCCTTATGCTTCGACAGACAGCAGTATCCAACACTTACGTCATGAAGGATCATTTTGAGGACATAGTTGAGCATTTCCTTGGGTGCCGGCACCACTTCTCCCTGGCAGTGCTCGTCGTCGTCCGTGTCATCCTGCTGCGAGCAGACGAGATGCTGTGCCGCCTTTTGAATGGTTGGCAACAGCAGCAGCGCCACCAATTCCATCAAGTCGACCATATCGTCATCATCGTCATCTTCACTGCTGTCACTGGAACTACTGATGAGTCCACGAAGGATGCGAGAGCAGACTTGATCCTCGGTGACGGCAATGCCATAGCGACTCGAGAGAAAGAGACGAATATCCTCCGCACAGATAGATGCGTCCGTGCGAACCTCCCGTTGATCCGTCTGAAACAAAGCACTCACATACTCCAACTCACGAACATCACCCGCTGCTCCGACCAGTTGGGGAAAGCTAGACATCCTGGATGTTGTTTGTTTGATGGCCCTTGGATTGTGGTTGCTTTCGATTCGATTGTGCTGCTGTTTGGAGCAGCATTCAAAGCTGCTGCTCTAGCTAGCCATATCTATAATAACTATTTGATGGTTGATGCTTCGAGTTTTGCAGTTCTCATTGAAGATTGAAGTAGGCAGGTAGGCATACTTGTTCATGACGTTGTATGATTATAGAGAGCTGATAGAGGCACTTGTACCGGTACGGTCCTCCGGCATTCGTTGTCTTGCTCTAAGGTAGGCCTAACGAGACTTATTGGACTATTGCCTTTGATTTATGAAGCATTATGATGTGAGATGAAATGGAGAACGTAAAGAACAATGCGATCAGCGACACCTTACTATTAATTAATAGTACCATACTCTACCAGGTACTGTACAGCCAATTAAAAGAGAAGAAAATACGAAGTGTGTAGAGTACTGTACCAGGAGTGTACCACGTACCATATTAATACCGGTAGGGACACACGCGACTTCGGTTCTATCATATCTTGCACAGGGTACTCTTTGAGGACACTCTGAGACTTATTGAAATATTGCCGATTGATTTCTGAATCAAAAGAGGCAAGAGGCAAGTACAGTAGTATTACTTAGCTGCTTTTAAGTTTTGCTGAAAAGCATATGGCTGAATCTCATAACTGATGTTTAAGTGTGTGTTTTCTTGGTTTTACTTTGAGAGAGATAGGCTTTAATTATCCTGGTCCAAAAGGAGACCCGGTAACTGGTCTTTAACCCATTGAGACACGGACGGTTACCGCGACTGTACTGTTTTTGTTAGAGTAAATCTCGAATCCATGGACCAAATCCTTCCAAAAACTAGTATACAGATAGGCAAAGTAGGCAATGACTAAAGCGGCAATGACAAGTGATCTCCAAGGTTTAATTACCACCTGTTCATCCTCTCCCCTGATGAGGGCGGTGGCAGCCGAATCCAGAGCCTTGGGTTTCTTGTCCGATCCCTCACCCGAAGCGGCGGCTGATCGTTGTCCAAGTCCTAACTTCTCGGCGGCTGGTCGTGGTCCAAGTCCAACCGTCTTGTCGAACCAAATCATCCAACCTTGTTTGGTGTGTTACGTCTCATGGAGACGACGCACCTTTTGGTTACGATACCCCCTCAGTTGCACTCTGAAATCGATTCGCCCGCGTTTACTGTGTAAAAAAGAGTAGCCGCACTTCAGTTGCAGAATCAACGGTCATGTGTATCCATAAGTACGAAACCTGTAGTCAACGGTGTTTAACGTCTGTACACACATTTAGATTGATTCGTGGAATAAAAGAACCATTGAAATTGCTAAGGTTAAGGATAAACCGATAACCGATCGCATCATTGAAGGTACAGCACTGACTTCTCTCCCTCATTGAATTCCTATGGTAAACAGGAGAGAAATACCAGCTTGACCGGCAACAATGCCGTCAACAGGTGAGTTTTTTTATTTATTCGAGTCGAATCGATCGCAATGAGGTAAGCATACAGTATTATCAGAGTGTTATTGAAGGTACAGCGCTGACTTCTCTCCCTCATTGATTTCTATGGTACAGAGAGAATCCAGCTCGGCGTCAACAGGTGAGTTGTTTTTAAAATTATTCGAATCGATCGTCGCACCTCTATTATCTCTACTTGATCAAGCCTCACTCAGCCGGCTGTCTCCGGTGCAGAACAGAAAGCCATCCTCATTGAATCATATGGACGTGGGATGGCAGTCAGTTCTCGGCCCATGACGGCCAAGTTGGTGCAATTTGAAAAACAATGGTAAGTCTCGGTCGTCTGCAGTTGAGCACAGAAAACAAAACTCATATCTATTTGTTGTTTTCTTCTGCTGTACGCTGACGGCCGAGAATTACCATTGTCGCGGTCCAACAACGATTGATCGCTCGAATAACACGAGAAGAAGAGGTTACCGCTACGAAGTATGTTACGGAGGAAACCTGTAAACTCCAGCCCTACCAACAGCAGACGGAATCGTCGTCGTCTTCATTGAAAGGGAACAGGAGCAAGGCTAGCTACTAACAACACACAAGAGAGTGGATCCTCCTACCGGATTCCCCTTCTTGTTATTTCCTACTGTTTTGGTGGTGATTCCTGTGTCGTACCCATTTTCCTGCCTGTATGCGCAAGTCAAGTACTGCTGCCACTAGCTATACGCAGCGGCTACAATGGTGATGACAATATTCGTTGTGCGTGTATTTGTCATAAGGATCTAATCGAGGTAACCGAGTGCAACGAGCAAAGTGAACCTGCTGTGTTCGTTACTGTTGCCATGTCACCGTCGATGAACTCTATGATAGCTGGCTACGATGGCTGGATGACAAGTTCGGTTTTGGCATGTATTCGTCATAAGGATCCAATGCAAAGTAACGGTAACGGAGTGTAGCCAGTAAAGCGGAACCTGTGTGTTCGGTACTGTTGCCACTGTCACGATCGATGTAACTCTACGGTAACTGGCTACATGGCTGGATTGAGATATTCGGTTGTGCATGTATTCGTCATAAGGATCCAGTGCGAGGTACGTAACCGTAGCGAGCAAAGCCAAATTTCGGTACTGTTGCCACTGTCGTTGATGTAGCTATACCGCAGCCGCTACAATGGCTGGATCATAATGTTCGGTTGTGCATGTATTCATAAGGATCCAATCAAGATACCTGCAATGGAGTGTAGCCAGCAAAGCGAACTGAGGTGTGTTCGGTACTGTTGCCGGATGTAACTGTACGGTACGGCTACAATGGCTGGATTAACAATATCGGTTTTATGCATGTATTGTAAGAATGCGAGGTAACCGATGCAACGAGCAAAGTCGAACCGAGTGTGTTCGGTATTTGCCACTGTCACCGATCGATGATCTACGATAGCAGCTACGATGGCTGGATCGACAATCTTTGGTGGCATGTATCGTCATAAGGATTCAATACGAGGTACTTGTACAGTGTAGCAAACAAAGCCGAACCTGAGTGTTCGGTACTGTGCCACTGTCGCCGATGTACTTAGGAGCTGGCTACAATGGTTGATTGACAATATTCGGTTTGTGCATGTATCGTCATAAGGATCCAATGCGAGGTACTGTACCGGAGTGTAGCGACAAAGCGAACCTGATGTGTTCGGTACTGTTGCCTGTCACGATCGATGAACTCTACGATAGCTAGCTACGATGGCTGATCGACATCTTTGGTTGTGCATGTATTCGTCATAAGGATCCAATGGAGTACTTGTACCGGAGTGTAGCGAACAAAGCCGAACCTGAGTGTGTTCGGTACTGTTGCCACTGTCGCCGATGTAACTATACGGCAGCTGGCTACAATGGCTGGATTGACAATATTCGGTTGTGCATGTATTCGTCATAAGGATCTGAGTGAGGGAGCTGGAACTAAGGAATCAGAGACGAACGCTGAAAAAACCCGAATTTCATTGTTTTAAAATTGGCACAGCTTGGAAAAGCTTCGCAGTCGTCAAAGGGATCGGGGGACAACCAAAACAGGAGCGCCAGCAGAAGTCTTCAGGCGACAGCAACAGAAGTCTTCGGACAACTATGCAACAGCGGTCTTCGGGCGATCGACAGCAGACGCACTAGTCGTAGCAGTAGTTGTGATCAGCAATAACAGTCTTCGGTTGATAAACAACAACAGCAACAACAAGACAACGTGTTCCGGGCGACAAGGATTGACTATGGCAAAAACTTCGTGAACAAGCCTTACTGGTAGGAGGTTGTGAAGCTGCATGCACCGGTAGACTAGCACCAGGATATGTATTGTACTGGCACTGGTACTATTAATAGTACTCAACAACAAGTGCTCTTTCGTTTCAGCTACTTAGAAGTACAATACCCGCGGAAAGGTCGGTCGTAAATCGCATATCACTCTATTTTAATAGTTAGGCGATGGACAGGGGGTAGAGAGCACTACATACAGCCTGTGCATATGAACAGGGAGGATGCCCGCAGATTGAGAGCAAGGCCAGCCATTTTTTTGGCCTGAATTCAAAAACTTCCAATTTCCTGTGCAATCGAACAGGATAGCGACGCCTGTTCAATTGCACAGGAAATGGACGGCCTGCCTGTTCATATGTACAGGAGGCTGTGCATATGTACAGGAGCTCGACGTCCTGTTCAAATGCACAGGAATTGTAACGTTTTTTTATCTGGGTAGGCTTTCTCATTACTCAACAGTATAGATCTGCCATTACGTTCAGCATTACAGTCAAGCATGTCCTCTGTGTTCAGTCAAGCTGATGATCAACTCTCCTCTGGAGCGTTCCTCAATCATGCATGACTTTAAATCTGACCCTAATTTAGGGTCGGTTTGGGGGAATCCGTCCCTAAATATAGGGACATTTTTCAAACCCGACCCTAAATGGAAACCCGACCCTAAATTAGGGACGGTTTTTCAGAAACCGTCCCTATTTTTAGGGTCGGTTTCAAAACCCGACCCTAAAGGGAATCCGACCCTAAATCCAACCCTATTTTAGGGTCGGTTTCATGCACGATTGAGGAACGCTCCTGCTATCTCGCAGGCTGAGGTATGGACGTCTCCACCCGTAATCATTCAAGTAGCTAGCTCTCTCAAGATGATGGAGACAGAAAGGAAATCAATCTTCGGTCACAATACTCGCAACCGATCGGAGCCCAACACTGCTATTTTGCACTGGCTCCCAAAGGAATTTTCTACCAATACTGCTGAGTTTCGCACTAAAACGCTTGCACTAAAACGCTTGCACCATATTTTGTCAACGCTTGTCGTGCTTCTGGCTTTGTTGTACGACTCAAGGGTTTCGGGAAATCAAAGATATTGCTGCCTTCAACCAGCATGCAGAAGCACGTCAGATTTCCTTGTCAATTGCACAGGAATCACGTCGATCCTGTACAATTGCACAGGAATCACGTCGACTCCTGTACAATTGCACAGGAATCGCGTCGCCTGCCAGGCCAAAATTTGACTGCAGGCTGGCTCTCTAAAAATCCTGTTCATATGCACAGGCTGTATGTAGTGCTCTCTACCCCCTGTCCTACATTCTACATGTACCGGTACATGTATTAGAGTATAGAGAGTAGCAGTTAGTTATGCATACATTTACATGCAGCAGTCTTGAGGCTTAAATAAGTTTAACGGCGGCTGACTTGACTCGACTCCTTCCCTTCAACTGAAGGGCCTCGGCCTCCCACGCCACAAGGAAGGCCCGGTCATGCGACTGATAGTCCTGGATCCGTCAAAGTCGCGTCAGATCGCTGAAAGTCGTTCATAAAGTCGTGTGCGAGTCGTGTGCGAGTCGTGTGCGAGTCGAACGCGACTTTCATACGACTTTCCTCGATTCTACACAACTCAGTCACCTTGCTTATAGTAATATTGCGTGAATTTAAAAGTCGTGTGAGAAAGTTGCAAGCGACTTTTATGCATCGTTTATGCGACGTTTATGCGAGTTTACATACGACTTTTGATGCGACTTTGATGCTGTGTGCGACTTTATGCCGATTTTTGGCGACTGCTATAGTGGCATGACGGGGCCTTCAAGAGACCATTGACAGTCGGTCCCTCTTTCCCACCGAGCGCCAATCGATGATCTCTGGCGGTGGCTGCTATGCTACTGGTACCACGTACGATGTAGCTAACTAGGCGAAGTGTGGATGGACGTTCAACTTGATCATCCGATCCTGGTTTGGAAAGCAGTGCTGGTTGTTGCAACTCATGGGTAATTTTTTTGTCACCACCAGGAGAGCAGACTGCTGCTACTGTGATCCTCAAGTTGAGTAGCAGCCAACGCGACCTTGATGGTGATAGGGGGTTGCCTCTGCTGGTTCTTGACCAAATGCAACCAGTGACTTGGTTCCTTCGCAGCTGGGATTATTGACTACCGGTATCCCATGCTCTGACAACCCACTCGCTAAGCATGCATCGGAGATCTGCGGGAATAAGCAACGAGTAATCTGTGATTCTGACATGTGTCTAGTTATTACTACTAGCGCTCCGTACTTGTAGACAACATTGAGTAATGAGGACGACGTCCAACTAACCGAAGAGACCGTGCTGCTTGATCTTTGTGTCATCCTCAAAAAGAAGCATTGCAGCATCTGCATGTAATCCCTCCTCCACGGACCGCTTGCTTCGTCCTTCTTTTGCTCGCTCTTGCTCCCTCTTCAGAAGGTCCGTAATCTCGCCCGCTGGGTCGACTTTGTCGGAAAGCACAACAGAATCATATGGTTTCAGCGCTCTCAGCATTTGAGCCAAAGGAGTTGACTCCTCCAAACGAAACTCCAAGAAAGACTTGACCAAGCTAGCACTATATCCTGACAGCATGGTTACTCCTTCCGTATTGAAGTCACTTGGAGAAGATCTGGAGTCTCGTACTAGGTCCCAGAAAACTACACGAGGGACTTTGTAACCGGCCGCTTGGTACTTTTCTTGTAACTGTTCCAGGTCTGTCTTCCAATCTCCATTGGGGGCGAAATCAAAATCCATATCGGAGAAGCAAAAGAGAGTGGACGGCATCAGTTCTTCGGGGAGATTCTCGCTCTGATCCTTCTGAAGAAGCAACACAGATCGCCACTGCAAGAACCAATGCTCTCATGTTGGGTTGTTTTTTTGCTACGTGGAGGGAGTGTTTTATGATCCGCTTGTTCATCCTCGAACGCTTCAATTCTTCCACCTGCGGTTTTCGTGTGAAGTAAATTTTCAGTCTGCAGGCTTACAAGTGATTGGAAGGAGCAACACACGGCAGAAGAAACAGATGACGTTCGGCACGAGACCGTATGAGAAGGGTTGGGCTTCGGTGAAGAGTGACACTAGCTAGGTGAGCTTGGGTTCCTCGTTCCACATCCTTCTGAGATATTTTCCGTGGGGCGTCGAGCTTGGTACCAGGTGTAGCATTTTAATGATTGGATCATTCGGTTGGGGGCTGATTGATGCTCAAGCATGCTTCACGCGCTGACACAGTTCTGGAGCGTTGAATACACGTGAGTGAAGGAGTTGAATCAATTGCTGTACTAATAAGTTTGTTGAAACTGTAGCATACTTCTGTAAGCACCCCCCAATTTCGTTGTTGGACGCCACCCTTTGGTGTCAAGTCGCGTTCTCCTCTGATGCCCTATGTTGCTCTGCCGGCGAAGGCGAAGAATAGAGGTATCGAATGCTGACGGCATCCACCTTGCAACGAGGTCACCCAAGGACATGCCACACAGGAGAAAGCAACGAAGAATGTAGAAGGCGCTTGGAGGGATCATTAGTGAAAGAGGACAGAAAAAGAAAGGAAATGTGAGACGTTCCTGCCGACCAAGCAGTGCGTGATGGTGCGACTGTACCGGTACCGTACAAAAATTGCACTCGGTGAGACGTGGATACATGTAGTTCTGCTTGGGAGTTGTTGGAGTTGAAAAGTGCGACTGGCCCGTCGCCAAAGCCAACTTTAAAACTCCGAGAGAAGAAATGGGGAATGGGGGGCAAAGAGTTATGGGATACAGAACCGGCTACTCAGTAGTCGTTAATTTTACATCAAATGTATTAATGGGGGTTTTAGAGTAGGGAAATTAGCTATGGTTTTAGAGTAGGGAAATTAGCTATGGAAGCCAGCCGGGGCCAGGCTTAAGCAAAGAATAGTCAAAAGTCAGGACTAGGTTCTGTGGGATCAGAGGCAAGAAAGTGAGGACCATTACGGGGGGCAAAGGGTTTAGCTTTGCGGGATCCACGGAGACATAAATGGGTAGCTTTCACAAGGGCAATGGAGATACGGGTCTGCATGAAGAACATCATTTGAGAGTAGGAAAATTGAGTTTTGGAGGCAGTAGCAGAAGCAAGGCGTTGTAAGAGAGTCTTGGCCTGGGGGGCAAGCATGCCATCCACTGAAACAACAAAGGGATGGAAGGAAGCACGATTGGAGTCGCACGCTTCTTTATATTTGGAAATTTTGTCGCGTTCTTGTTGGGTTAAAACTTTGACGGGATCTTTGTTTCGGTAAGAGGCACAGTCCAAATCAGTGATACATGTATCATACTGGTACCGTACCGCACCGGTATGCTTATACATGTAGTAGTACCGGTAGAGCCATGCCAAGTACGGATCATACGTGTATCATACAAGTAAGTAAACGACAATTAGTTTGAGTGGCTGGATCAGACCGCATCTCTAGTTAGGCATTCATTATCTCTCCACTGTCGGCGTGCGACCCCAGAGGAGTTGTATGGTGGGCGGTTGGCTGCTTCTCTGCGTCTGGCTTCTGATCCGTGTCGTTTGGGTTTTTGTCTGCAGCAGCTCCTGGGGTGCTGTTGCGTTTCTTTTTGTAGCATGGAAGGACGACGAAGAAGAAAAACACAAGGACCACCATGACCAGAATGACAATCGCTATAACAATATCACTCAGTTCTTCCTCTTTCGTGCACACTTGACCACCACAATACGTTGTGCTGGACGAACTGCCATATTTGAAACCCTTGATGCGGGCGGCGTCGGCAACACGGAGGACCTCAAAGGAACCCCAAAGGAGGACCAAACGGAGAATGGGGGCGGTGAAAGAAGTGGCCATGGTTTCTTGTTGAAGAGATCGAGATATCCTGTTCAATGTTCTTCGTGATGTGCTTGACTTTTGGTTTTGTGACCACCGCTGGAGGCTTTGTTGCCAGTCTTCTCATGAAAAACATGATTCGATTTCTGTATCGTGGTACGTATCACATGTACCGATGGTGCAATTTCTAAAATTTTGGAAGCATACTTAATGATTAATACAGAGCTGCCTTCACACTGTCGGTAAAATCCCAACGATGGTAGTACTCAGCGATGGATGCCTTGATTCACCCATTGGTCTTGTCAAGACATCGTTTCACATATTGTATGCGAGCAGATGGCACTTGTTGGAGGTAGATTGGCACACGCCTCCATCTCCGTGATTTGGCCCTTGTCACGTAGGGTTCCAAAACACTTTGTGTGGAAAGCAGGAGATAGGTGTCCGTCTTTTCGTCCAAGAGGTAAAGAATTCCATCCTTGCGCAGCGCTCGAAAGGTGGCCACGACGAGTTGTTGGACGGATCCTTGTTGCGAAACAACTTGCATGGCTACTTGATTCAATGGTGCGTGATTGGCCACGGTCCGGTAGATGAATCGCAGATCCATGTTTTCTTGTTGTTGTCGATGATGATGTTCTTGTTCCATTTGCAATAGGACTTGCAAGAGGGCATCTCGGTATTGAAAATTTGGATCGAGGGGTTCCGGAGTGGCTTGACAGTGGCAGTAGAGCAAGGCATCCTTGTAGGGGACGTCACAATGGCAATGCACCCCAAAGACTCTCCACGCCCCCAATGTGTCGTCGGCACTTGGGAATTTTCGTCGATGACACACGTCATTGGCAATTTTGGGTCCCAACCACGTTACTGTGTCATTGGCATTGCGTAGACCGATGGGGTTGTCAGTATTTGTTGCCGGTTGGGTGGCCTGAATACTCTTGATCCAATGGTTGGCTTCCCAATTCAACTCATTGTTATTAGTATTGTTGTTGTCATTGGGTTGTACGAGTGGCTCCATGATGCTGGCATGAATTTCAAACATGCCCTTTCGTAGTT
This sequence comes from Seminavis robusta, assembly GCA_903772945.1. Lineage (NCBI taxonomy): Eukaryota > Bacillariophyta > Bacillariophyceae > Naviculales > Naviculaceae > Seminavis > Seminavis robusta. Next base: position 9,957 of record CAICTM010001228.1, on the reverse strand, counting down.
CCACCGGTACAGTTTCCATCATGTTGACGCGGTGACAGTGTTCGCTCACCGACATGCATTCGATCCGTCCCAGTACTCGGACACGGTCTCCCACACTCCACAATGATTGGGTCGACGGATGATGATCTGTAGTAGAAGTAGCCAATGGAGGTAGGGCATAAATGCCTTGATCGGCGTGTAGTGGTCCTCCCCAAAAGATCACATCCACAAGTCCGGTGCCATCGTCCAAGACAAATTTGTGGGAGGAGGCTTCGTAGGCAATAGTGCCGACCAAACAACACTTGGAGACGGGATAGCACTGTTGTTGGTTATTCTGAGTATTGCATCTTTGTAGACAAGGAATCCCATTCACCAGTTGGAGGTGATGGATATCGGCAATATGCATGGAAATATGAGACCAATAACACGGAGACAGACCCACCACGGCAACCTCGGCACCGCAAAACTTGGTGGTTACAACAGCTCTGGCTTCCGAAACAGCGTCCTCAAGATCTTTTTCTGCCTCCATTTTGCCTCTCTTTCATCGGATCGATTGGAGTCTCCCTGTCATGTCTACCACTAGCTCGTGGTGAGAGTATTAGCTTCTGTAACTCATCGTTGGAGCACTGAGGCCATGGCCTTTGGATGGATGGCTTTCTTTGATAGACCTTGTCTTTTTTTGTGAACCTCTTCGGTCGCCGTTTCATTTCCTTCGACTGGAGTTGCACTAGGGTTAGGGTGTACATTGAGGAAAAATGGGTCGTTCCACGGTCCGCGTCGGAGGAACCTGAGAACCCAAATTTCCCGGGTAGTTGCCACCCTTGTGCCCCAACGGTGGGACATCGGGCGCCAGCACCCAACGGCAAAAAAGGGCAGGCGTGAGAGAAAATCAACGACAAAATGTGCAGGCGACAAACCACAAACAAATTTTGCAAAACAAATTCACGTCTGCTGGGGAGTGGACTCACCGGCAACACTTAAATGAACGGCGGGTAAATCGATTGAACGTACCGGTGACCATTGTGGCAATATCCAACCAGTAATCTGAAAGTGTCAAAAAATCGTAGTGAAATAGCGGCATTGTCATTGCCTCATTAGTTGTAGAGGGGAAGAACAAAATTGACATGGGTTCGGTGTTGGAGAAAGATTATGAAAATGGAAGGTAAATTCGCAATGGTTTTGTCGATTTGTACGGGATTCCTGTACAACGACTACCGGATTGTCGCCAATTAACGTTCTTCAACAACAAAACGTACAACAACCGAATCTTTACTTAATAGACCTATTTAGACGATCCTCCTTTGGCGAAGACTGTTGAAGTACAATCTCTACTATTTCACTATAAACGGCGTCACACCCTTAAACACAATACCAGTTCGTGACTACCTCCGACCCTCACCCCAAATTACCGCCTATGTAATCACACTGTTTCACAGGGACCGGAGGTGTCACTTATGTCAAACCCTCTAAATGCAGGATCACAACCGAAAAATCACGTACTATTTTTTCCATACACGTACAAACGAATGCACACTAATTCTCACAGTAGTACCATCACAGGATCAACCAATTTACGATCTTTGTTGGGGGTATCTATCGCAAAAGCGAGAACAAGAGTAGCCAACAGAGAGAACAAGAGGCAACAGAGATATCAAATGACGATACACGTCGCTGCTTCTACAAAAGATAATGAGGTCGCTGATCAACATTCCACTATCATAACAATTACATTTACTATCTAGATCACCATGTAGTCCGACGAAGGGTCACTGACACTGATTTCGCTCACACTGGAGTCCGCCGATAGACTAACATCGTCGCTACTTTCACTGGTGTCGTCTGGATTCCAGTTGTCAGGATCGTCGGTGAATTCTTGGTGGTCCCACAGTCTATCAATATCAGCTGGCCTGTATCGCAGATTTGCTAGGCCCTCCATGAACGAAGCCCACAAATTGTTAGTGTGCTTGCGCCGCCACATGCATTCGTATAGGTACTCCTGTAAATCACTACCTTCTCTCTGACTTTCTGGTACATTCTTTTTCAGCACCCTCCAGTTTCCTTCTATCGTTTGTGTGTGTGTACCATCTTGTGCCACAAACTCGTATTTGTGACATAGCCTTTTGTGCTTGTAGCTGTAGCCCTCCAACTCCTCAATCTTGTTGTATCCTCCATGCATGTCCGTGTGGATTGTGCTTCCTGGTAAGACAAAAGAAGTAATCAGCGGCAGAAGTGTTTCCGCCTTCCTGTTAGGAACAACAGCGAGCGCCATCTTGCGTTCTCCACCCCGTTCCACCATTCCGAATACCCAGTCAGCGTTCACACAACGTCCTCTGTTGTCTTTTCGTTTACCAAATTTTCCTTCATCCATTTCCACAATCCGACCTGGTCCACCGAGCATGTATTGTTCTTTACCAGCCTGTAGGACCATCTCGGTCACCATTCGACGCCAATGCCGGTACCATCGGCTAACTGTCCCCTCCGAAACACCTGTCATCACCGATGATGTTCTAGCTGGTACCTTCATAAGCCATAGGTAGATCAACCACAGAATCTTGTTTTTTTCCAGCCGGCAGTTTTCCATGACACACCCCTTGTTAATCGAGGTTTCAAAAGCGGTTCCTGTTGACTTCCAAGTCCAGTGACATCCACTGTTTTGACAGACAGACGATAGGATCTCTATGAATTCCAGAGGAACTCAGCTGGTAGGTGCACAAGAGCTGGGATGGAGAGCCCTGTTTGGTGGAGATCTCCTTCCACTGGCGCTGGAAAGGCCAGCCCAAGGCTGGCAGCCAATGCTATTCAATCACTGTGGAAGCAATGATTGAACAGCTAATTGCTCAATACCCTGGCACTGGCCATACAGGATCCTGTCTACTGCAGAGCTCTACTTGTGCTGTTGGGTCTGTATCTGGTCAACTACTTCTTCATTACTTCTTTAACTATAAAGGAACACAAACTCTGATTTTGCGTGAAACTCCATCCTCCAGCCATGCAGAATACAGATCCATGCATCTCTTTTGGCTGGTATATACCAGGCTATCTTTCTAGATAGGTCATGGCTGAGGAGCTGCATCATCCTTCTTGCAGAGGAACTCTATGTCCTCTACAGCTTTTCCTATCTTGTCTGATGTGACACAGCTCATTGTACTGAAGGAGTGTACAGATGAAGCAGCGATCTTTCCACCAGATGAGCCAGCACAGCTGCGCCGCACCATATAATATGGCTCCTATGGCATAATCTCATCGCTCCCCACCATTGAGTCATGGATGGGGTGCCAACAGGCTTGCACATCATGGGGCTTCCCTCGATCATTCCATGAACTGGGAGCATTGACTGCTCAGTGTGGACTTTGGTCGCATACCTCAGGGTTACCAACCCTCTTAATACATCAAGGTGTCCATTGCTGAGTACCACTTGACACATTGGGAGGGGCATCACATGGGCTTGTGATCGAACTTCCAGTCGTGTTCAGGAGAGAAGGGTGCATTGGCATTGGTCCATTTGACCGTCAATTGGGATCTCATCGGTCTCCCCATACTTGCATCACAGTCATTGGCTTAGGAGGTTCTGTCTATCTACCCATAAGGGCCAGTGAGAAAAATCTGGGCCATAACTGTTCATCTGGAGCCCTCACCTGGGTAGTTAGGTGACGGATTGTCATCTATGAGGTGGGACTGGTTGTCCTTATCATCAGATATTGCCTAGCTAAAGGCAACACCTCGTAGACGTCTCCTCAAGTTTCCCATCTCCTTACATGGGTTAAAAGAATCCCGTCCAGAGCACGACTAACTTGGTGCTTGCTTGGTTATGACCGGTGCAGGTCCTGTCACATGAAATGGCAGTGGCTCATCCCACAGCCATCAGCTGGGTGGGTGTTGCTCTAGCCCGACGGCTTCACCATTGCTGAGGGTGACACAGTGTAAGTTCTCCCCATCACCGAAAGTGAAGGGAGTGCCATCAGGGGGGGAGGGTGGGAGTCACCAAAACATGTTTCACAAAACATTGTACTTGGAATACTATCCTGGAGATGACAAGTTAGCACAAACACTTGTCATACTGGCCATGTCCTGCGGAAGGTAGCCCTATGAGGTGGCATGCTACCCCGCAGCCATGGCCGGTGGCTGGGTACTGGGCTCAACCAGTGCGACACAAACACTAGTTGCCCCGGAGAAAATCCGCCTTGGTCCTGCACCTGCCCGTGGAGGCTGCAGGCACCGTATTGCCAATCTGGAGGATCTGAGGCGTCCCCGACTGCTGGTCAGCTTCGCTCTTTGGATAACCAGGTCAGACATCCGGGCTTGACGATGGTGTGCTTGCACAAGACTCTCTTGTCAGCGACGGAGAGCTTGTACCAAAGCTGCCGTCCATTGCTGGATAGCTGAGACCAGACATTGTCGGGAAGGCGTGGATATTACACTGCTCCCCATCCCCTGTTCCTGTCTTGCCAATGTCAGCGATGTTGGCTAGACGTGAATCATCTTTCTTCGGTTGATGTCAAGAATGTGGCAGCATTCAGTAGCACCTCCTTGTACCCGTCGTATGTAAACGATGATGATGTCCCTCGCAACATACTCTCTCATGTTCACGTGCAGAAATGTCGTTCAAGGTGGGGCACCGGTGAGGCCCGCTGTAAGAACAGCTTCTGTATTACCATCGGTGAGCCTATCACTGGAGTCTCTTGGCCATCATTGTATCGGTAACAACTGTGTCAAACTTGACAATGAAGTCCACTCGGAACCTTGCTCCTCTGGGCTGTATTGCACACTAGTCCAGCCATGTGAGTGTCTCACATGATCCAGAGAAACTGCTACTGACAAGTGAGCGTCCTGGAAAGCTCAACGAGAATGGCAAAGCAGTCAGAGTCATGGAAGTGGGACTTCACGATTACCTTTCCATTGGTGGTCTGCACTGTCTTCTGGAAAACAGCGTAGAACAATGATTCATTCGTATGAGTTCATCCATGGACTCGGTGTTGCTTGGACGTAGTCGGCATCAAAGATCTTATAAACCCTTGACCTCTAGCCATAGTGATAAAGGATTCATACCACTGTCGTATCCTTGTTGGATTTGAGGGTAGGGTAGGCCGTGGATCCGGCTTGGCACGAAAGGGCTTGCTGGAGGGCCATGTGTTGCCACCTCCACCACCTCTGGGCTTGGAAGACCACCATTGCCATCAGGGGTGGGAATAAGGCTGACTTCCTTCTTGGCTTCTCCGGTTGTTCAGTAGGTTGGCCGACTGGGGGATGGCTGAGTGTACTGGTGTCTTGGATGATGTGGGCCTAATAGGTATGGCTGATAGGCTGCTGAAGACACAGGTTGTGTAGTTGGGTATCTCACTGATAGGGTGTTGGTGGGATGCCGTGATGTGATGGTATGATTGGTGTTGGTGGGGATATATCCTCCCATTGAGGGCCCATACTTGGTGATGGTTCCACCTCCAGAGGGGAAGTGGCAACATCATGGCAACTTTGGGTTGGGATGAATGACCAAGAGGGTCCTCAACATCACCAACAAACTCTGTTCCAAACGGCCTGGTTCTGAATCGGTCCTCCTAGCCTTAATCTCAGGGCTAGGCTTGTGTGATAAACCAGGTGTGCAGGGAGTGGAGTAATAAGGTGGATGGGATGAACCAAGCTGATTGGTATTGTGGCCTTGTGGTGGGGCCAAGGGAGCTTGGTTCATTTGTTTCATTTTCTTCAATGCTATTGCCAGTTGGTGGCTGATCATTGAAAGGGTAACACCATGGTTGGCTGGTGGTGAAGGAGTCACAATGGGAGGCCCTGACTGGTAGGCTACAGGGGGGTCCACAGGTGTCCTTCCATGTGATGGAACTGGATGTGGGGGTCCTGCAGTGGTGGACCTGTTGGTGTTACCAGTGCTATTGCTAGATGCTGTTGGTGTAACACCAATGGCAGACTGGGCCTGTTGTTGTTGCTTCTTCTTGCGAGCCATGATGATGGTTGTTGTTGCGCTGGCTGAGTGTGGTGTGGTGTAGAGGTGTTGTTGTAGTGGCTGGACAAACACTGTCACAAGAAATCCAAAAGTGGTCGTGAAGGCGTGCACTGCTAGTCAATGACTAAACAGAGGCTGCTTGACACACTGGTACCCTTGGATTCTTTCGAAACGGTCGAAAAGGTACTCTCGTGGTGCTCTGAGTTACTCCTGTAACTCACTCGGAAGCAGTTCGCGAATCGATCGAAAATGTGAGGGCGTTGATATCCGTGGCTCGCCGTGCTTTCGGAACGGAGGTACGGTACCGGTTTTGTGAGTACCGTGTGAGTACCGGTTCCCTTTTCACCGCAGCAGCCTCCGGAGGCACGACTGAGATAATCGCTCCGTAAAGAAAAGTCGACAATGATGAACCTGTTGCCTTCCTCTCTCGGCCGCCGTAACCAAGCCGATTAACAAGAAACTGGCTGGACTATCCTCTCAAGCACCCTCAGGTTGGTAGGTGGAACACTTCGTTTCACTCCTACCACTCAGATATCGGTTGAGTTAAGTCGATCGGCGTTTTCGTGTCACGATTTTCTTGTTGGTGAATCTTCCACTCTTTCCGATCACCGATCTTGGTATTCAAGCCTATTAACCGGAGCACTGGCTGGTCTATCTTGTAGATCAGCCTTTATTTGGTAGGTGACCGTCTTGGTTTGAGTTCAATCGGTCGCGATTCCAGTTTTCGGTCGTCGATCTGGTTGGCAGTTCAATCGGTTGATCGGCAACTCCTCCTCTCTTTGTCCTCGACGATTTCCACACCTAATAGCCACTCTTGTGTGCTTGCGACAAGTTAATCCTATGAATTCCAGAGGAACTCAGCTGGTAGGTGCACAAGAGCTGGGATGGAGAGCCCTGTTTGGTGGAGATCTCCTTCCACTGGCGCTGGAAAGGCCAGCCCAAGGCTGGCAGCCAATGCTATTCAATCACTGTGGAAGCAATGATTGAACAGTCTAATTGCTCAATACCCTGGCACTGGCCATACAGGATCCTGTCTACTGCAGAGCTCTACTTGTGCTGTTGGGTCTGTATCTGGTCAACTACTTCTTCATTACTTCTTTAAACTATAATATGAACACAAACTCTGATTTTGCGTGAAACTCCATCCTCCAGCCATGCAGGATACAGATCCATGCATCTCTTTTGGCTGGTATATACCAGGCTATCTTTCTAGATAGGTCATGGCTGAGGAGCTGCATCATCCTTCCTTGCAGAGGAACTCTATGTCCTCTACAGCTGTTCCTATCTTGTCTGATGGTGACACAGCTCATTGTACTGAAAGAGTGTACAGATGCAGCAGCGATCTTTCCACCAGACTGAGCCAGCACAGCTGCGCCGCACCCATAATATGGCTCCTATGGCATAATCTCATCGGATCTCATTTGTGTTGTCGTCCCTGTAATAAGCCACCTGGTCCCCACACTTATCACACTTGGTAGGGATGATGTATTTGCAGTCGAATTTTCTGCACCGTACGGTGTTCCTTCCATTCGGTTTGTAGGGTATAGGCTGCTGACACCTTGGACAGTCTGTCGGCGGCTGAAGAACTCGTTTGTCCAGGAAATACTGGGTTGCCTTCTCATCGCTTGTCAGTAGCGGCATTAGCTCATCGATCGAGGGCATAATACCACCCTTTTCCAGCTCACCGATCTCCCGCTGCGCCCGCTTCCTCCTCTGTCCACGGCTCAGAGTACCATCACCATTGTTCTTCTTTCGGTTAGTGTTTTTCCGTCGGCGTCTCTGCCAACCCTTTCGGAATAGCCCCCTTAATGGATTTGCCATTGCATCGAACGACACAAAAAAGTGACCAGAACTAGAACAGACAACAACGGGTTTTTGAAAAAGCAACAGCACCTCCAACAGCGACCAATATGCCGCCAAAAAGCCTGCTGGAAGCAAATTGACGCAGCTATGTATTAGGACGGCGAGCGATCAACTACTTTGCTAGATATACATTTACAGTTACTGTTGATTGCTTGCATCATTCTCCGTTTTCCTAAGTACCAACCCCCGGCACCTCTGAGAAGCACTCTTAGGGCCAAAACTCGGATGTAGGACACCCCACCAGGTGATGTGGCGTCTCATCATTGGCCAGGAATATTCAAATTTCAAATTTGCCACCCCCGGGGCCTTCCAATTCCCTCCAACTTTGCTGGTTGGAGGCGTTGCCGTGGCTGATTGTTGCATGTCACAAAAAGGATGGCCCATCAATACGCCCGAGTCAAATACATCCTGCGAGGAAGGACAGTCTTGTCCATGACACCAGCGAGGCTACCGAACATGTCGCCAGCCAAAGCCCCTGGGTCACCCCCTTCGCCGAACGAGGATGGTGCAATACACGGCTCTTAGCCTTATTCGCGACTCGATCCTAGATAGGGTTTGAGTTCGACTCATGACTGAGTCTCTCCGTGTAATAGTCATTGAGACAGGGTTGCTCAATGACCGCGTCTAGTCATACTAGGTTGATGATGAACTCGCTCCTAAGATATTTTAGCCAGCCGTGGAAGTACTTCCACGCCGACTAGATAAATGCTAAGAGAAATCTTCCACGCGTTCGTTTTTGGATTGGGAGTGAGTAGATTGCTACCGCAGACCGGAAACCTTCTTCACACTTACCAGCCCCGGCGGGTGTCAGATTCTACGGATCCTTTCTAGGATTGATAGAATCTCTTCGATGTGGAATTAGTTCATAGCTTTCTAATCCTCTCATAACTTTAATTCTCCAAACTTCAAAACACTCCGAAAGATTCTTACACAGACTTTAGCGTGTAGATGCATTTGTTAAAAGACACAAATAGCTTTCAGCTACACCCCAAGCCTATTCCTCAACATGAAGATTGCCAAGACGCATACACAGACCTCGAGTCAATGGCGTGACAAAACGCAATCCTTCCTCTCATACGACCTCGATGATAAGACGAAAATCGACGATTCTCGCTCCTATCGACCTACAAACTATCGCACTATTCCAGCAGATGCTAACAGTGCCAAGGACACCTTCAAGGTCCAAATCATAATGGATCTGAGACTCCACGGTAGACCATCAAGTGGGCTTGCTGGAAACGCTGAACAGCTCACTTCGGAGCGCTGTTGTAACTGCGAGATACAGTTCGTTTGTCATGGGGGGGGCTCTCTCCTATTGCCTGCAAGCTACACCCGGATGCAAGGAGAGTGACTCCCGACTGTTTGATTGAGCATGTGGTGCAAAGGACGCATGCGTTTTACGACGGTCCTGACGACAACATGTCACAACGACTCCACTTTACGCGGTCATCACACTGTGCGCTCGCCATTGCATCTTTGTGGGCTTCGCTTAGTCTCCTGACGAAATTCGTTGGGAGACAAGGGAGAGGATGTGCCTCACGCAAAGTTTCGTAGTGTTAGCGTAGTCTAAGCGAGTGCCAGCCACCGTGCAGATATACAACTCTGGAGCAGATGGCCGCTCATCAGGCGATGTTCCTGTGATGGCGTTCAAACCCTGTTGCGCGCTATGTGATAGCAGGTTGCCTCCATCATCCGCTCTCTTGGGATTACTCCGACACCAGACCCCAAGACTACTACACGTTATCAACCGCAATCGACGCCGATGAACGGTGATAGACTGAAGCCACTTGATATTCCAAGGCACGTTTCCAGCGCTGCCGTGAACGGTGGTGGTTGGCGATTTCTGGCACGGCTGGTGCACTACCGGGAAGCAGACTCAGGCCTGCTACGATTGGACGACGGCGGACTATTACGCTTTTCCGGCCAGGCGAGCACTCGTCAAGTTGCCAATCTTGGCAATAGAGTTCAGTGCACCGGTATCGAAGCGGTTCGTGTGTCACGCCCTATGACAACGCAGGCTACACCTCATGGAAAGCGGATATACGCCGCATCTATGCGCCGCAAGATGCGTAAGCGTGCTGATTTATTGTCTAACTCCGATGATGATTCTGACATTGAGGTTATTTGATATCTCTCTCTTACTCTCTCTCTCTCTCATTTTT
>CAICTM010001227.1:0-33551 GCA_903772945.1 Seminavis robusta | reverse complement strand
CGTTCCTCCCAAGCAGCAAATTGCTGATTATTGCTGCTGGCAAACTGGAGCGGAGCTGATTGTAAGGTAAGTAATGTAGAGAGGTTGTGTGTAGGTGTGCGCTCGAGAGTTAATTGCCATTGCCTTTTGCCATGCATCTTTCGCAAGCGATCGGTGCTGTGCCTGCTGCTAATTGTCATCATGTAGTAGTAGTAGTAATAATACTGAAAGCTGCCCTCCCATTATCTCTTGTTGTTGTTTCGTTCGTTTGTTTCGTTGGTTCGTTCATTATTACATGAGATAAGATCCAAAGTAGAATCGTGCCATGAGAATGGATGTATTCCAACTAAAACCAAACGGGTGCAGTATCAAATTCAACACATACACCACAACAATGGCCGCAATGGGGAATAAAAAGACTTCGGTATTGGATAGAAAGGGTAGCGTTCTGTATCCCAAATGGGTGACATACCAATACCATGACAGGGCCGCGGCGTACATGGTATTTCCCAACACCATGGCCATGAAATGGCTTCCCAACACCACAGGGAGCATGAAAAACTGAACGGCGTCTGTCATTATTCAATAAAACAAAAGACAGAAAAAAACGTTAGTTCCCGACAACAGTACATCTTTCTTTAATACCCATACAGTTGATACTCACATAATACGACAAATAGCGGAAAGAAAGCATTGCAATGAATATCAAAGGCATATAGCCATTCGACGGATTGTTTGACATGACTGGACGAGCTGTGTACGGTCAAGTGTCGATTGGCGATTTCTCTTCCAATAGTGGCAATTAAGAATCCGGCTCCCAGCCAATTCCAAAGGACCGAATAGAGCAAAAAGGAGATTCCTCCCGTAATGGTCGCCTTAAAAGCCACTGCATAGGCAATACAGGCAATGATCAAAAAGATGCCCTGGAGCGCCACAAAGGCAGGATCGTCTCGTGCCCAGTGATTCTTGGTTTGCTTGCGATAATAACTCGTCTTGTAGACCACATGCGGACGTGACGTCAAGAGGGTCTTCATTTGATCCAATGCCGATTGAATGTCCATTTGTCGAAAATCCGTCAAACGAGCCAGATATTGCATCGGGCGATTCACGGCATTATTGCTACCACTACTGTGTTGCGATGGATGATGGTGGTGGTGATGATGTCTTGCTGTCGCCGCCGCTGGATCGGCACCCCCCGAAGCCACGGTCAATTTCGATTTGCGCGAATGCGCGGCATCACCGGAAGGCATCGTTGTCGTACTGTCCACTTGTAGATCTACTGAACCCGTCTCGGAGGACATTCAAAGGAGAAACAAACAGACACTAACAGATGGCAATAGCAGCAATAACAAGGATGGGTGGCAGTCTTTAGAAACGGTTGGTCAAGAGGCGGCGGAGAAAGGTAGGTTTTTATTAACCACTACAAACAAACCCAATGGAGGGGTATCCAAGTGCAAAGGACACGAGGGATGCAGGTGCTCTTTTCAACTTTTTAGTGCTTTAAAATAGTAGTAGGTCGCGCTATGGCTCCATTACTTTCCACTCCATGCTCGCTCAAAGGAACCATTCATGATCTCACCCACGCCACGGCAGACTGGATGGGAACAAAGCAAGCGCTATTGTACAATGTCATGTTTACTACTAGCTAGCTAGCTAGTACTGTACTGTACTCGTACGTCCAGGTTTTTTTTGCACTACGCTCGTAATCAAGCATAGAACTAACTATAGCGATTGTGCCACAATACCCAGCAACCATCACACCGTACGGAGCCACGGGTATTTCGTTGTGGATTACGCTGTGCTCATTCATTGCTTTAAGTTCGGCTGCCTTGGTGAAAAACTAACTACCCAGACAGAGCATGATAGCTCGCACACAACTACATGTACCGGTATGTATATCGGTACCGGTACCGGTAATTCGTTTCCATCGGTCAGGCAAAAAGGATTGAATCCTGCTTGCCTGCCAAAACCGCAGTTTGTCGCTTGATCAGGGAGGACTGCAGGTACGATCGTGAGATGAATCACAGCCATGAGCATGTCTGCCGGAACCCGAAACTACCACAGTGGAGCTGCAACTAACTGCATGCAAGACAGATGCAGCCAGTCCATGGTTCTTCTTGTTTCTTGTCTCTCCTCAACACCGGTGGTTGTTGGCTCTTCGCCTACCGTACAGAAAAGGAGCAATGATGAGAATCCCTGCATCTTGTTCAGTGCGGCGTTGGAGAATACAGAGACCGGATGAAGCATGACTGGATGCCACCTGGTACGATACCGGTACCGATAGTACTACTAGTAGCCCCATTGAGACATTGCAGTGCCCAACGAATCTCGAATATCTCCTCTGTGCCCACCCAGCAACTGCACTAATGGAAAATGAAAGGTGGAAACGGCAGTGGCACAGATCTTATCTAGACTATGTTCTTTTTCTTTCTCTTTTGGGGTCGAAACTGAGTTATTCCCTCAATATTCCTTTTTCTCTATTGCAGCATGTATGTGGACTCCCACCAGCCAACGTGGACGGCTATCAAACAGTAACAAGCAACGTCTAGGTGATTTCTTCTATCTGCTTCAGAAGAGGGCTCCATCGAAGAGGGTGCGGCAGTTTGAATCGTCAAAGATTTCTCCTCCCTGATCTCTGGTACCAGTAGACGATAGCAGAGAACCAACATTTCTACTCACGGACACCCATCAAAAGTGGAGAATGAAGAGCCTTGCCCAGCAGCTGATTGGCAATTTCTGGCTTCTTTTTTCACAGCTGTTCGCCCCCATTGCATTGCACAAATACTGGCCAGTACCTGATACAGATTTCCTGCTGGCCCCACATGTAAGTGGCAACCTGGAAGCTCAAGTAAAACACTGATGAGATGAGGGTTCGTAGTGCTGGAATGAAAGAAGCATGGTTTTGCTCCAAGCACTGAGTTATCCAGGTAACATGCATGTACAGATGTACCGGGGCAACACTTTGAAGTATGAACTAAAGCACTGTGGAGTTGTGGTAACGTTTGAAAACACACATATTTTAATTTTACCCAACATTGCGAAATTCCTCGTTGGTCAATCTGATCGATTCGATTGATTCATCATTCGGCTTATCGTTCTGGGCTGTTCTTTGAGAAAAGCCCGTTGTGTTGAAGTGTTGAAGTGTTGAAGTCGTTTCCTTGTTCACGTTTTTATCTGGCGTAGAAGCTTTCGGGTTCGTTTTATTTTAAAGCTGAGTCATTTACGCTTCACGGATTTAAGCACCCAATGAAAGTCCGTTCAATCGATAGTGTTCTCTGTTCGCACTGGAATTAAGGTGCGTGCTCTTTAGGAGCTCTCAGGAAAGACGAAATCCGAAGATAGAAGTCGTCTCAAATGACTGGTCATCCAGAAATGCTTCCAGAATACTCATTTTGGCACAACTTCTTGTCCAAGTCCAGTGAACAGTAGTGGACCTTTCAAGCCTTGGCAGCTGCAAAAATCGATAGTGTCCTCTCTTTAAATCAAACTCACCAGCCAGAGCGATTCTCGAACGTCATTCTAGCGTTCGATCGTTCGTTCGATCGTTCGATCTCCGGTACCGGTACCGGTAACGTATGTATGTATGTATGTATGTATGTACAGTATGTAGAGCTCTATGTCTATGTTTTTAAGGCCAATTGCCCGTTACTGGTACTGCACATCCAGAGCCGACTCACCCAGTCGAGGCGCCTTTGCCCCTTTTACATCTTACACCGTACATTGGACTCCGGAGTACGATATCGCAAAAATAACTTGGAGCTTGCAAGCTGCTAGCCCCAGATGTTCCGAGCAACATTTCCATTTTCCATCTGCCTTCTTGTCAAAGTTTCCCTTCCCCTCACAAAATCCCCCCACTTCAAGAGACACCAATTTCGAACAACGCTTCTAATCTCAACAGCTTTTCCACCCACCATGAAGCGAGCAAACGATCAGAGTAATGGAGCCTCCAACAATGGAAACCCCTACCACAGCGTGCGTCGTACCTCTCAGAGACGATCTCTCGCTCAACGCCCCTCTGCGCCCCCCGTGCTGTCAGCTGTACATGTACAGGTAGCTGTGAACCCCAGCCAAGCCCGTCTTCGTCTCCTTTCGAACATTATCCAGGAAGTTTTGGAACTTATCGACGATGAACCAGATTTTTGATAGACCAAGCAACAAACCTAAATCTGCTATGATTGCTACATTTTGTATGATTGAAAGACCGCTACGGGGTTCTGCTACGACCGAGCACAGGCGTGTTGTATGTTGTATGAATGCTACGTCCAGGAGACACCAGGCTTCGGAGCGCAACTTCCGTATCTGCTTCTGGGATATCACTTTCATAGGAAAGTTAAACTAACGCCTACTATAAGATACTATATTTGACAAACATGTATGGCTTGTATCATGATTTGATTCATCAGTACTAGATAGATATCTTGCTCATTTGCTCTTCAAACTCCATCTTGGGGGAACCGTGGGAGTTCTCCAATGAAAACCTTGTGTAAACGCGGGGATGGTTGCTCTTTACGGCAACTAACGTTATCTAGCTATACCACACCGAGCCTTGTAGTTGCCATGCATTACGTGGAGGAGCAACATTGATGAAGCTTTTAAGATCACACAATACATGTGGCTGACCCCATGGCACGCACCCACGAGTACGAACCCTGAGGGCAAAGCATGCCTCTGAACGACGACTCACTCCGATGCCGGCACCGGGGAGAGTTGCGTCGAGAGAGCTCGTTTGGTCCACCTCACTAAGTTTGGCTGCTTTTGGAAGTGAGTGGCAGGAGTGCCATGGGACACCTGGTCTCCTCTCCTTGGAAGTTTCAGGAGACTCTCACATCGACGGGCCTCATCACTCAGTCTTTCTTAGCTCATCAGTCAGTCTGCATCTGATATATAACCAGGCGCTGATGAAAGTCTTCAGAACGCATCGAAGCGGGGCCACCTTTCTGGATCGGATTGCAAAACCACAAGCTTGCACTGCAGAAGAATACCCTTCTTATTCCTCAAATCACAGCTGGTGAAACGTAATGGCCCCAGAAGGGCACAAGTTTATGGGCACACACAAGACCATGGTGACAGTAACAAAACTGTCTCATCATTTGGCCGCTAGCTAGCCTAGCTAGAGCTATGAGTAAATAAGAAGACCAAGCGACAGCATGGGCGGGGTTGGGTGTGTCCAACATAGTACATGATCTTGGGGAGATTACACTGTGCGGTCGATTTCGTTACGGTATGATTACACTGCATTGCGCATGTGCAGTTTAGTAGATATCTTTACATTTCAACACGAAAAACAGTAGCTAGCTAGGAAGAAGTGCCAAGATGGAGTAGGTGTATTAGAGAGTCCATTGAATAAGATCACTGCCAGGTACTCATCAGAACCAGGTACCGGTACCGCAGCTACTCCTACACATCCTCTTCTCTGTCAGCATTCTGTTGGATTTGCTTTTGTACGGTAAAGACCAACGACTGTACCATAGCCCGTACCTGTGGTGGTGTCAGTACTTCCGAGTTTCGAATGGCATTGTGAATGAGAATGGTGTATTCCGGTCGGGTACTGTGAACCCACACAAATCCATTGACTCCGACGGCCAGTTCGAATGCTAGTTTGTACTGGGGTTGCGCCAATTCGTCCAAGACCACATTGGTACTGGGCCGTAGCAATTCTCGTGCCAATCCCAACGAGACACGCGCCATGGTTCCACCCTTGAGTTCTCCGTACGTCCCCTCGTTGGTCATCCAATCTTTGGGGGCAATGCCCAGATCGTGGGGTCCATTTTGGCAGGACAATACGGGATCCATCATGCCGTTGCGATAGAGTGTGGCGACGCGAGCATAGAGGAGTGTCCCGGGTGCAAATTGTGGCTTGTTGCGTTTGCTGGCGCCTTCAAAGGCGAGACTGCTCATCAAGGCCGGATGAGGACCGCCCATGTTGACCCGATACAAATCCCCGCCCACCCCGTCACTGCCAATCCGGTCTTCGACCACTACAACCACACGATCTTCCAAGGCAGGAACGTATCGTTTGGTGTTTTGTTGTACAAAGAACGCCTTGTTGTTGCGATGTTGTCGCAACTTGCCCGCCAATGTGGCTTGGATACGATGCGTAGTGGGATTGTACGAGAGGCCAACACCCAACTTGGGCTTTTTCGTGGTAGTGGTAGTAGTAGTAGAAGAATCAGAGGATGGCGGTAGTATTCGATCCGTGACATCGTCTCCTGGAAGGACAACTACCAGTGGTAGTTCATCCTTTGGTGGTGTTGGGGATGGCGATTGGCCCACCTTGTTGTTGGATTTGGATTTGCCCATATTCGATTGGATTCAATATATATACATGTATGTACTAGTATAGTGACTGCAGGAACTACCGTTACTTGGCTCCTTGAGTTGCTTGATGAGAGAACCAAAATGCCGAGAGTAGTGATGTGCACGTCGTGTGTTTGCTCTATTGGAATACAGGATGGCACGACGAAGGGACTGACAGTATTCAGTACACGTAGCAACCTTGCTTCTTGTTGGTTGGCTGCGAGACTGTCTAGCTAGCTAGCTGTCACTCACTCTGAAAGATCCCTGTCTATTCGAACATAATCGATTGAAGATTCGATTCGAAGCGAAAAAAGGAATTGTGTGTTCTACCTTGAAATGCATCCATGCTCACACCACCAGACTTAACACATGGGCCCCAATCAAAAATCTCAGCTGGCGCTCCAAAGCGAAGGAGCTGCGAAGGTCACCAAGTCACCAAATCGCTCAGGACACCAACGAGAGGAACAATAACACTGTCACTTCCAAGCTGATAGCTCTCTCTCCATCCGCATAGTTATATAGTAGCACCATGGACCTTTCTCTGCAGTACGACAGCATCATCGATGATGCCAATGATGACGATGGTGCTGCTACTTTTCCTGTCCAAGAAGAACGAACAACAGTTTCGCTGCGAGGTTTTTCCAACCCGTCGCGCATGCTATCGGATCACCCTCATGCCGATGAAACCGGGGTCGTCTTGATGATTGTCTTTGCCCTCTTCTGTTTCATTTGGTACGTACGTATGAAGAAATAATGTAGACACGAATGCTCAGTTCCTGTTGTTCTGTTTTGTGTGTGGAGCTGTTGTCCTTTTTTCTCACTTTCGTTCGATTCCGGTTTGTTTGTTTCTATTTTTGTTTGTGTTTGTTTGTATAATACAGGGCCCCGGTGATGCTTCGTCGATGCCGTTACAACCGTCGTCGTCGTCATCATCATGCACACAGCCATGAGAGTCATCAGGATGGCGACTTGGCGCAATATGAAGCGGAAGCACGCGCCATGAGAGCCACATTGCAGCGAATGTCGATGATGGGAACTTTATTTGCAGCGGAACGGAGACAACAACAACTCTTGCAGCATGGATCCCTCTTTGGTCGTCCTTCCCTGTTCTTTGCCAACAATAGTAATACAGCAGCGTCCAGTGATCCATTACAGAACCGACGACAATTCCTAGACAATGCGCTCTTGACAAAGGTGAGATTGTTGTTGCAACCATACATGATGATTAGTTGACTCAACTTTTATTATTCGCGTCCCTTTTTGCTGCACAACAGAAAGTGATTTTCAAATCAGATGCCGACGAACCAAACGAAAAAGAAGATGATACTTCAGCAGCTTCCCCAACTTCTAACTCCTCCTCGTCCACAGAGAAAAAGACTCCCAAACGACAAAAGAGCAATGTTATTGTCTATGTCAACAGTGCGAAGATACAGCAACAGCAACCGAAGGAAACTGACTCGGCTTCCATCCAACAACAATCTGCCAAAAGCGACAAAGAAGATGAGTCGGAAGAACCTGACAAGGAAGAAGAAAAAGACACACCACCAGCAATAACAATAACCACAAACAACAACATTGAAGAAGATGAAACATTAGACACCCAGCAGCAGCAACC
The DNA here is from genome assembly GCA_903772945.1 of Seminavis robusta. NCBI lineage: Eukaryota > Bacillariophyta > Bacillariophyceae > Naviculales > Naviculaceae > Seminavis > Seminavis robusta. Next base: position 25,660 of record CAICTM010001227.1, on the reverse strand, counting down.
GCACGATGATGCACCGGAACCTTGTTCCATATGTCTCGCAGAATACAACGATGGTGATGATATTTGTTGGTCACAAAACGACAATTGCAATCACTTTTTCCACAAGGAATGCATTTCACAATGGCTCTTGACCCATGAGGAATGCCCGTGCTGTCGACAAGACTTTTTGTGTCTGGGTGACAATCATGTGCCAGTTGCTCCTACTTCTACTATTAGTAGTAGTAGTTATCCCCGAGAAAGCCGGGATCATCTCGATTGGGCGTCGGAATTGGCCGAAGAAATCAATCAACGCATCTTTCATCAACAACGACAATTGAGGGCCGAATTGGAACTGCGAGAACGGGAATTGAGATTGCAGCAATTGCAACTGGAATTGGCAACGTCCTTTCCTACACGCAGCAGCAGCCGAAGCAGCCGCAATGACAATAGCACCAATCCTTCGATACGCACCATTTCCATGGATGATCTGGCCGCAGGGTTGCTCTTGTATCGACATTTTCCCGTTCGTTTTGCCGGTGATCCATGGCGCAGTAGTATGGCACTGCAACAACAGCAGCATCAACAAAGCCATGATGATGATGACAATGACATTCGCGTGTCGCAGTTTCGAGCGGAACCCTTACATCATCATCGTCATCGTCACTATCATCCGGGGAGTATTTTTGAAATGGTGGAACAATCCTCACGTCGACATCGACAAAGAGACGATGCATCACCGGCCGAGCCACGACAATCAGCTCGTGAGGATGGTGCTGAGCAACAACAGCAGGACGACAATGACGAAGAAGCGGTAGTCACAGTATCAGCATAGTACCGTATAGTCCATCTTTCGAGCTAGCTACTAGGCGAACTGACTTCAGCGTTTGTCCAATGCTGGGCAACGCAAATGCGCCCACTGGTGCGATGGGTCTTTGCTTGAGGGGCTAGCTCGTCAGTCCAGAACGAGCTTCGAACTGATGTTGATTTTGCACTCAACGACGGGAAGCACGGTACCGGTACCAGGTACCTCGCAGTGCCTTTCGATTGGCTTCTTGTATACGGTACCGGTACTTCACGTACCGCACAGTTCGCCCTGGCCGGTACCTGCTAGAATACACGAAAGCTCATTTAGTCTCCGATTGGTGTCGTTCTTTCTCAGAGACTGTGCTCGCTAGTTTTCTCCGTAAAGAAGATTTTGACTTTTTTAAATGATTAAGAGCTCTGGTTAGTTGGACTTTTACTATAACTTGAATGTCAGCTGTTCTGAGCTTATCTACTTCCTACTGATCTTGAGGCCTTCAAACTAGTAGCTTTTGTGGTTTACGATGGATAAGTTTCTTGGAATTTTCTTTGGCAAGCTCCCGATCCGCTTTCTTCTTGTCTTCTCTAGCGGCTTGGAGCTCATTCGTAAATCGAGACACCTTCTGTTGCCAGTTCTTCAAATGCCCCTCAGCTACCTTGAGTACTTTCTCTGTATCGGTAACTCTCTGAGCCGCTGCAGATGCTGCTCTCTGTGCCCTTGTCTTGGAGTTGCATTTTGCCAGATGTTCTGCCTTGCAACAATCATGGAAGACTTCGTGGCAGTCTTCACAGTATGCAAGGCAACTCTTACAGCTGGCGGCTGCTTGCGTTAGACAGTATCCCTCCCTTGGATAGCCATCAACGTCACACACCGAGCAACAGAAACGGTTAGCGCATGTCGAACAGAGGGTTCCTTCACACTCGCCGCACACATTCCATTCCCCATCATCAGTCAAGTAAAATTGATCGTCGCAATCATGACACATGGTCATTGTTATGTCGGCGTCATAAGAGTCGTAGTAGGGCATATTGAGATAACAAGAACCGATAATGGAAGAGCAGCAGTCCAAGGGATAAAGCCTGGGTGGGCACCTACTAGCTAGCTGGAGGAGCCTTGAAGGGTCAGCGGCAACAAAAAGAATAAGCTCAAGCCAAGGTAGACGACTATTAGTACTCATTCCAGTTGGCGGTACCAGATGCACCAGGTAGTCTACAGTACTGGTACGGGAACCGGTACTTGTGATTTGAATTTTAAAAACCATGCTCCTGAATTTTGACTCTTCTTTTGCTTTTTTAAAAGCCTGGCCCCGGGTGGCTTCCATGGATCATCCACCTACTCTAAGCCCCTCTTTTACTGTACTTGGTGTGTACTGGTATGCTGCAAAGGCCCACTAGCTAATTTCCCTACTCTAAACCCCGGTTATTACTAGCTTGTCTAATGCCGTTGACAGAAAGACCTGGTGGAAATTCCCCCCCCCCAAGAGAGACGGTGCACAACTGATCCACTGGGATCAAGCTACTAGGGATGGTCCAACAGCCAGAATGGCCCAACAGGGAGAATGGTTTCTCGGAAGTGGGGTAAATCATGGCAAATTACCCTCAGCCCCAACTCCAGAACTCCCTTTCATCTTCCATCATCACAATGAGCTGACAGATATACCCCTGGCAGTTTAACCAATAGAGCCACCCTATCAACACCATGAGATAGGGGATAGATAATTTGGACGTGCCTGTCGCAGTGGTGGTAGTGGCTTCTCCATTTGCTGGTCGTTGAAGCAACGAACGGCTAGCAAAGTTAGGCAGCCACCTTTCCGCAATTTTTGCTGCCCCCAACTGGCCAGCCAGTCTCTGTCCCCACCGCATGTTCCGTTTGGTCCAACAAAGAGAGATTTTCCTACAGGTACGAATCAAAGCAAGTGTGGAATGGCTAAAGCTATTGTTGCTATCAGCAGAACCACCAGAATAGATGCTAGAGTTGTCCCTAGATCATTCTGGATTTGTGGTCTGGGGCTGCCACTTTTTTCTATTAACTTGAGGATCCTACTAGCTTCCAATTGTATGATTCTCCCCAATATGCCTATTAGATCAATAGATATGACCGGGGTTGATAGCAGAAGGGCAACACAGTTCCAAATGAAGCTGAAGCTGAGAACTTGGGAATAGTTCGAAGAAAAATGAGTCTCTAGTTTGACATAAGATAATGCATGCTACATGACTGCAACCACTGCAACCAGCACATGGCTACGAGAAGCAAAGAGTGTAGACAACTTTAGATGTCTGCTTTTGTTGTGTAGGTGCCATCTTGGTTGAGTTCATCCTGCAGTAGTGCTTTCACCACATCAACTTGTAGTGGTGTGGGGAGAAGCAGCCAAACGCACTTGGCCGTAGTGGTACTGGTACAGTCGTACTGGTAGCTCTAGCATACCGGTACTAGTACGGTAGAGGGGCTACGGTCCTCAGGTAGGATGACGTCATCAGTGAGAATTCAAGGACGCGCGGGAACACAAGAAAACAGGGAACACGTACCGTATGCATATAAACACAAGAAAACAGGGAACACGTACCGTATGCATATAAACAATTTTTGAATAGAATCAATTTGGCTGACCACTTGTCTACTGTGCTGCTACCGGGTGCCCTAAACTGATAACATGGGGCAGAGAGATTTGACCCCACCAGCCAGGGAAATATTAATAAAATTCAACATATGAAGTTAAGGGACATGGGTCGCCTCGTGATTGACCCATCCTCGTTGCTGCCATCATCAGCACTGCTACTAGCTCTGCTACAACCATTGTCTATTTTAACAGTGCCCGAATCGAAAACAATGTCAGACTCAAATGCAATTCCTATAATCTAAAGTATGGCTTCAGAAAACAGCTGCAAGATATCTGTTTTTAACAATGATTCAGTAATTATTGGCAATAAAACTAATTAAACTAGTAAAAGTAACAAAATATATAAATATATAAAATAAATAGATTATAACAATACAACTAATTTATGTAATATTAAAATATTTTTCTGTTATATACACAAGTTTTTCTACAAACTAATATTATTCAGAAATATTAAAATACATCTAAAATAAAAAAGGATAAATACTTTAATTTTGCTCAATTTTTAAATATTCTTAATTGAGAAACCAAAAAACAATTTAATGATCTATTAAAATCATTCATGTCGCCAGTGGGTATACCCCAAAGGGGACCCCAATACCCACTGGCTAAGTTTTCTAATTAAATTAATGAAATACATCATTGTGAGTATTCTTTTAAACGTTATGCAAAAATCTCGTGCAAAAATGTCGTGTAAAAATGTCGTGTAAAAATGTCGCGTAAAATGTCGCGGAAAAATGCATGCAAAAATAACGTGCAAAAATGTCGTGCAAAAAAGAATGTCGTGTAAAAAAGAATGTCGCGTCAAAATGTTGCTTCAAAATGTCGCGTCAAATGTCGCGTCAAAATGTCGTGCAAAAATTTCGTGCAAAAATTTCGTGCAAAAATTTCGTGCAAAAATTTCGTGCAAAAATGTCGTGCAAATTGTCATGCAAAATGTCGTGCAAAATTTCGTGCAAAAATTTCGTGCAAAAATTCGTGCAAAATTTCGCGTAAAATTTCGCGTAATCTTGCTAATTAGCCACACAGCGTAACATTATCACGAATGTAATTTTGATGTCATATTGAATTGCAAAGTTATCTTTAAATTTCGCGTAATATAGTTGTATTCGTATGTCATGCAGCTAATTATCGCATAATACAGGCAGCTACATTCTTATGTATCAGAGCTAGATTCTCGCGTTTTTAAGCTAGATTCTCGCGTGTTAGAGCTAGATTCTCGCGCTTTTGAGTTAGATTTTCGCGTGTTTGAGTTAAATTCTTGCTTGTTACAGCTCGACTCTTATGTTTTTGAAATATATACTCGCATATTTCAACTTTGATGTTAAGCAAAACTTCTATTTCAGCGAGATTTCTTTTTGGCACACACGTAAGAGAAATATTTTCTCGTCGCGTATTTTTGCTTTTTTGTCTTGTGAAATACATTGGTTGTCATATCACACTTGTGCAAGAGCAAGAGATATATTCTTGCATATTTTAGATTGTTCGTATTATGTAATGCAATCTGACTTCAATGTCGCGTGTTAGAATTACATTTTTCGTTTTAGAGCTAGACTTTTGTGTTTTAGAGCTGAATTTTTGCTTGTTTTTGCGCATTAGAGCTATGTTTTACATTTTCTTGTGTTACTGCTACATTCTTCTTGCATGTTAGAATTATATTCTTGCGCATTTTTGATTGTTTAAATTTCAGTTCTCTTTCTAAATGTCACACACGCGTTGCAGAGCTACTTTCTCATATGTTGTGTATTAGATGCATGAAAAATACTTTTTCTCGCGTTTTATTTGTGTCTATATCATGACAGAGCTACATGTTGTTTTTTAGAGTAGCTTCCTTGTGTAGTATTAGATTGCCGCTCTCGCATGTCAGTTTTGAATAGTACATTCTGATGAGTTTTTTAGCTTTGTTGTTGTATTTTAGTGAGTCTCTTTCGAGTACACACGTGAGAGAACTATTCTCGTGTGTTTTAGTAGCTTTATTATCATGTGAAATAAATTATTCTTTGTTATGGTGTTACATGAGTGAGAGAGCTAGACTTTCGGGCGTTTTAGCTTTGGAAGTACTATATCATCGTGAAATTTGGCTTTGGTGTCAAGGAGTGTAATAGAATTACATTTTCGCATGCTGTCAGAGTTTCTGAATCAGTCTGGTACGTTAAGAGAGTCTATTACATTTTGGCGTTTGTGTTAGGACTACATTATCATGTGTTTTAGTTTTGTTGTTGTAGCATATTAGAACTTTGTAAGATTTCTGTGCTGGTGAGACGCGTCACAGAACTATTCCAATGTATGTTAGCTTTTTGTTGTCATATGAAATGCATTTATTGTCGTGTCATACATGGAATTGTCTGTATTAGGCCATGCAATTTAGCTGCCAAACTATATTTTTGGGTGATAGAAGTATACATCATTGTGTTAGAGTTACATTTTTCTCGCAATAGAGCTACATTTTCTCGATTAGAACTATATTTTGTGGGTCAGAGCTGTGATCTGATGTGTTAGAGCTATGTTCTTATGTTTTAGAATTATCTATAAATTTTGTAATATAGTCGCGTAATGTTGTCGTGCAATTTAGCTATATAAATATGTTTGGTAAAAACGTCAAAATCATCATATTTTTACATTAAAATGAATTCGTTTTTGCATTTTTATTTTAAAAAATATTTTATTTAAGTCCCCAGTACAACAGTAAATAACGATCCAACAGTACAACAAAAACAGACTTTGCAATTGGAAATTTGCAATACACAGTTCACCCCCCAGCTTTAGCAGCTACAGATAGCTGGAGTAGGTATACATCTGCTTAACTCTCAATCGGTTTGGCACCAAGCCTTGCAGCTTCGACGTTCTAGCAGCACCTTTATTCCACTCTTTTGGAGGCCTTCCAAACAGCAGTTAGATGCCCATACAATTTTCTACAGGACCAGAAAGCACCTTATTGTTTTACGCGCACTACTCTACAACCAAGGCAGCTACTGACTTCCCGCTCATATAGATGTTGAGGAGGGCTACAAGCTTGATCCATCCCTGCACTGGTTGTATGCAAATTCCATATGAGCCTCTCACCTCATTGCCTTTCGTTATTTGTTAGTTTACTTTTTTAGCTCCTGGTGAGTCGAATTTGTTATTTACATTGTTTTGCTTTTGTACTCTCACTGGGCCCCATATCCCAGCTCGAATGGCTTCTGGCCGGCCGGGGACGCTCGCGCCGCCGATATACCGAGAATATTCTCGCTGTTGGACCATCCGTAGCAAGGGCGAGAAATTGAGGACCATTACAGGGGCCAAAGGGTTTGGCTTTGCAGGATCCACGGAGACATAAATAGGTAGCTTTCACAAGGGCAATAGAGATGTGGGTCTGCAAGAAGAACAACATTTGAGAGTATGAGAACTGAGTTTTGTTGGCAGCCGCAGAAGCAAGGCGTTTTCAAAGACTGTTGGCTTGGGGGCAAGTATGCCATCCCACAGAAACAACAAAGGGATGAAAGGAGGCGTGATTTTCTCACATTCTTGTTTGGTTAAAACTTTTATTGGATCTTTGTCCTGGTAGGAGGCACAGTCCAAATCTGTGACATGTACATCAATAATAGCAGTATTACCACGTTCGAACAAGCCGTTAATGGGAGGATCAACGCACAAGAGCTAGGGGGCTGGAGGGGGGTTGAAAGGGGGGAGGGCAGGTACAGTGGAAATAGGGTAACCAACAGGGATTGTGAGGGCTGGAACGCTGGAACAGAGTGAAGGGTGGTGGGTGGAATACATGAAAGCTCATTTTATTTCCTCTCCGATTGATGTCATTCTTTCTCAGAGACCGTGGGTGGTGCTGTCGTCTGTTGCAGACAAGGAAGGAAACCCATTTGTCAACATTCTAATCCTACCGGTACCGGCAAGGCTACACGACTATCACAGCACTACACCATCAAAATCGCAAACTAGCTAGTCTATACTAATAGTGATGATGTTAGCATTAGATGTGGTATTCCTGAGACGAAGACCGTCCCAGAGCTCTTTGCTTTCGCTCCATCAGTCGTTGACGTGCCCTCGCTTTGTTACGGGCGTGATTCATAGAAGACGCCGACGTTGTTGTAGCAGATGCCCGCCTTGCTTCAGACCGTTCCGTAACTGGATCCGACCCAACGACAGGAGCTGATGTTTGTCTTTGCATTGTTTGGTGACCCCCACGAGATGCTGTGTATTCCTGTTGGCTTGGCGGATCCGCACGAGATGATGTGTAATGCTGCTGGCTGGGCGGATCCCTTCTCGCTGAATCATCTGCAGGAGATGATGCTTTTCGCTGGTGCCGAACCGCATTAAGCTTCTGTCTGGCCCTTCGTCGCATGTGAGCAGCACTCACATCACTTGAATTGGACTGTTGGAGTTGCTGGTCTTGTTGTGGAGGCATATCGTAGGAGACTTGCTCGAGCTGGCCACGGTCCTGCATACCCCTAGGGATCACATCTTCGAGGTCAATGGAATGACTGGTAATACTCGGAAGTTGCTCCTGGACTCGGTAATCCTCGTCAGCTCTTTGTTCTGCGCTACTAGCCGGTGCAGCGTAACTTTCATGCTGTGGCCTCGTTTGGTGCGAGGTGTCCCTCTGCTGCTCTTGGACAGCTGGTCTCGAAGCGTGCCTCGGCGACACAGCCGGGGCGGATTCTCGTCGAGGTGATCTGTGTTGATGATCCGTTGTCTGATGCTCTGGGACAGCTGGTCTCGAGGCCTGCATCGGCGACACAGCCGGGGCAGATTCTCGTCGAGGTGATCTGTATTGATAATCCGTTGTCACAGGGGGTGCAGACGATTGTGGTTGCGAAGCGGGCGGAGCTGATTGACGAGGTGGGGACGCAGTAGGCTGTGGTTGCGAATGCTGATGAACGGGTGCAATATGGTGCGTTTGCGTTTGCTGAGAATGATGCTCGTGCTGATGAACTGGTGCAGTATCAGTATGGTGCGTAGGCTGAGAATGATGATCATGCACGGATACTGGTTCAGGTATCTGCTCTATCGCGGGAGCTGGCCTCTGTTCAAGTCTCTGTTCTGATGCCTGTTCTGGTTCTTTTGATGGCTTTGGAGCCGCAGGTGCGGTTGACATGTACCTGTCGTGCATGGCTGAGGCCCTCAGCATGCCAGTGTTCGGTCTCTTCTGAGGTGGCGGGTTTGTCTTGTTGTTGTTGGGTGTCTGCCCGTTTTTGCTATGCCTTTTCCTTTCTTCCCTCTTCTTTTTCTTCTCTGACTCAAAGACTTGCTCTTGCGCTCGATGCCAGTCCTTGCAGAACTTTACGACGATGTTGAAGAGCTCATGGGGTTGCAAATTCTTGTCGCCTGATTCTTCCCCGAAATACTCAAGAAGCTTGTTGAATTTGACCTTGGTTCCCTCGACACGGTCCCGAAGAAATGAAACTTTCTTGATGGCTGAGAGGGTAAACAATCCAATTGGAGTTGCTCTCAAAGCCTCGACCTCCTCTTCCAGAGACAGGGACATGTCGCTGATGCTTTCTTCGTCCTCGTCTTCATCGTGGTGCTTCTTTTTCTTCCTACGGAATTTCGAGGCTTGCCGCGCTTGATAAAGGGATATCCTGCGTACATTCTCAAGCTGGTTCTCGACCTCTTCCAGGTCAGAGACACATTGATCCCAGAACACCTTGTCAGCTTTGAAAACGGTGGGCAAATCATCCTTGAAACGAAGCAGTAGCTCGTTGTTCCTCTGTACAATCAGAACAATGTATTGCAGAAACGTAGTTTTCTTGTCAAATGCTTTGGCCTGGTTAAGCTTCAGGAGCGAGTCCAGTGAGAAAGCCCCGGCCTTTGTCTTTTTGCCCTTCCCAGCCGTGTTCAAACGATTTCCAAACGTCAGAACGATACCAAGAAGCTGGCGAAGACGAACAGAGTTGCTGAGTTCGTCACAGGAGGTCTCGACAGTGTTGGTTTCTGCAACGGAGTAGCAGTTTGTGAGTCGAAATGGCATGATGCACACGGCAGGCTACGATCCACAACATACCTTGGTATAGAGCCTCCAAACAGCTTTCGAACTGCAACTTGAATAGCAATGCTCGAACTTTTCTCTTCGCATGTTTCACAGTCATCATGGAGACCATGAACTTTTCACATTCACAGAGCCCGTCGAACTTCTCTGCCGCGTCTTGGCCTCCTTCTAGCATGTATGCTTCGAGCGCCTTGCGCTCCTCGCGTGATGGCAAGTATTCGATAATATGCTCAATCTGCTCGGCCGTCATGCAGTTTTCGTCGCTGCACAGCACCAACACATATTGAATTGAACGGGTTAGTGAAACTTTACTGCCAAAACAAGAATCAAATCGAATTGCGGCAAAGATCTTACATTCTGTCAACGACATCGGCCATATCATCGTGGCTCATTTTGAGACGGGCAAGAATGATACCGCCATTGTTGGCACGCTTGGGGTCGATAACTCGCACAGCGGCACCTTTTCTAGGGCTTCTTAACCGTTTTCCCTTCTTGTCTTGCTGCTGTCCCTCTGGTTGAATTTCAAGTTGGAATAACTCAGCAAACTCAGCCTCGTCGATTTCAAGATTAGTCATTTCCGGATCCTCGTCAATTTTTGCCCACAGCGAGTTGCGACGAATGGCCTGCAGAGGCTTCCAATGCAGACGCGCCCGACGATGGGAATCTTTCTCCTTGGGTGCATCATCCTTCTTGCCCTGGCTCGAGTCAACAGGCATGTTATGATCTTGATCCATGACAGTTGAATCCAGGCCATCACGTTCCATGGCGTGTTTGACGGCCTCCATAGGCATGCCGATCTTCAGCATCTTGAAGTATTTGATATACTTCGGATCATCCTTCAACGGAATTCCCGTGCAAGCAGGTTTGTTATGATTACCATCCATCACACATGGGTCAAGATTGTCTCTCACCATAGCATGCTTCACAACGTCCATGGGCATCCCAATCTTGAGCATGGTGAAATACCTGGCGTATTTAGGGTCATCTTTCAAAGCCGGACGCCCGTCGGAGATACCTCCAGAAGAAGAGCTCGGTGCCGTGCTCTTCTTTGGGGATCCCACAGGTCGAGGTTCTTCTTCTTCGTCAACATGTTCATTGTGTGCGGGGTCGGCTTGTTCAGAAACAGTCTCTCTTCCGTGCAAGAATGCGTTCAACATGGCATACGTTGCTTTTGGTGTCCGTGATGGGCTGCTAAGTGGTTCGCTGGTCTGGCTATATGCAGTATTGACTTCAAGTTTTTCCATAGTTGGCTTTCCTTCCACAAACGCTTGGAGTCTATTTGACGCTTGTTTGGTATCTGATGGTGCTTCCTGTTGGTGCTCTTCTTCCATGTCAGTTTGAGGTTCCTGAATTTGCAAATCTTTCAGCTGCGCATGCAATGCAGACAATCCTCCTTCACTTGAGGCAGGTCGTGACGGAGGCACTGGCAGTGATTCTTCTTGCTCAAAGTTGGAAGAATATGTTGGTGGCTGCTGTTCGTCCTCTTGCTCCGCTTCGTCGTCCCTCAACTGCTTCAGCTGGGAGTGCAACGATGCCACACCTCCTTCATAACCTGGTCCCAAATGGTGACTGCCGTCAGCATGTTGCATTGGTGGTTCTGCTTGAGGACGCCGCGGTGACGTTTCCGCTGAGTGACGAGATGGCATCGAGTGTCGCGGTGAGGCAGGCAAACTATTTTGCTCTTCAAAGCTCCCACTGTTTTCACGCAAGGTGCCCGGCATTCGATTTTGCGATATTCTGTTCTGTTTTTCGAGGCTGTCCAACGAAGCCTGTGCGAGACGTTGAGTAGTTCTGTAGTCAAAACTAGCGCCAACTTCATCGGTGGGGGCATAGATGCTTTCACGATCGGCCTCGGTCGAACTCGATTCCTCGCCAGCAGCAGGACGAGTTGGACGTAGGCGATCGCGACCGATCACCGATGATGACATCTGACTATCGTTTGTGGGTGATAAAACATTCTTGCCCTTGTTGGCCGCAATTCGCCGACGAATCAAGTCAGCGACATCCCTTTTCGGAGGTTCCTGAGATTTCTGTGATTGTTCCTGCTGCTCCTTTGCCTCTCGTTCTTTAGCCAGTTCGAGTTCCCTTCGCTCCCGATAAGTCAGCTTCTTCGGAGAAGCTGGTTTCTCTTCCCTTGGAGGAAGAACGCTCACCTGATAACCTCCCCTTGCGCCCTGACTCCTTTCATCCGCCTCTTCTTGTCTCTGGTACTGATGGTGGGCCTGTTGTTGAGCCAGCTTTTGTGCCATGGATGGGGACCGAGGCGAAACACTCGAGCAATCCTGTTGTTGCTGTTGCTGCAGTTCCATCTCTCTGCGTTCACGATACGACAGCGCCCTAGGTCGAGATGTCGCGCTTGGAGAGTGTTGATCATGGTGGTCGCTGCTAGCACTTTTGCTTGGCTGGATGGCCGCTGGAGGGCTAGTTTTGCGCAGTTTCACTGCCATAAATGCCGGAGTAGACGTTGTTGCAGTTGGCGAGGTGCCTGGTTTAGAGGTGCCCATCGTATCCATCCCTCGCACTCGGTTCAAGACAGCATTGACCTGAGGATGCTGTGAATTCGAGAATCGGGGCGATTTAGGATAGCTTGCTTCCGACTTTGAGGCTGAAGACGACATTGATGCGATCTTCATTTTCTGTCTCGTAAACGACGATACGCCGACTTCTGACCTTGAGGCAGCAGATTGTGGCGATATTTGAGAGTTGAAACCAGCAGGCTGATGCTGACTGTCGTTGCTGTGTAGTCCCTTGTTGGGCGGTTCTACCTCCATGGGTGCCGCCTTCAACCGTTCGCGAAGACTTGCAAAGGAAGACCGTTGGCCGTTGCACTCCTTCACACGTTCTTGTTGCGGCTTCAGTTTCGCTGCATCCTGATTTACGTGATGCAAAAATGTTTGGGACTTTAGTCCGGAGGGAGCAGTGCCATTTCGTAAATCATCCAGCTCCTTTCTACGCTGCTCTTGTGGTGACTGCACCTTCCCCCTCAGTGCATCTTCTTCCTCATCTTGCAGCTCTGCTACTAGTTTTTCCAAGCTGTCAAGCTTTAAACCTGCCTGTTGCGCTGGAGAGAGTTTCTGTGGTTTTATTGGTTGCTGCTGTGACGAAGGAGCTTGCAATGGTTGCAGCGGAGAAGGATCGGTTTCTGCAGTGGTCGTGGCGTCAGTTGTGTCAGTATGATTGTCCCTTTCTTCAGAAGTATCGTCATCCTTCTTTTCTTCTTGTTCCTTTCGAAATGACGACTCTCGCGAATAGTTCGCTGCTGGCTGCGGTTTGCCCCGTTGAGATGGTGGAGCAGCATACTTTGCCGCTGCAGATTGCCATTTCTTCCCTCCAGTTGCGGCCGCAGAATCAGATCGTGGGACTCGATTGGCTCCATTTGGCGGTTGAGGTTGCTCTTTCAGTGCAGGCTTTTGTTGAGTCTGGCTGTTTGGGTCCCCTTCGAATGAGTCGGGCATATGGGTCAAGCGGCCTTTCCAGTATCTGTCAGCATCCTCTTCTATTGATCGTTGTTCAAGACGCTGCTGTTCCTGTTGCATTCGTTGCTGCTGTTCTTGTTGATAACGTTGCTGCTCTTGCTCTTGTTGATATCGTTGCTGCTGAACCTGCTGAAACCTTTTTTGCTGTTGTTGCTGATTCCGTTGTTGTTCCTGTTCCTGCTGAAACCGTTTTTGCTGTTCCTGTTCCTGCTGCTGCTGTTGTTGTTGCTGTTGATACCGTTGCTGTTGTATTTGCTCCTGTTGATACCGCTGTTGTTGTTGCTCCTGCTGATACCGTTGCTGCTGTTCGAGCACTTGTGGTTGAAACTGCAATTGTTGTTTTGGCTCCTGATCCTGTTGTTGCCGTTGCTGTCGTTTTTCAATTTCATGCCTGGGTGGGGTCAACATCTTGATGGCTCCAGGGGGCGGCACCCATTGCTTTTTAGGGGCTTGAGATGGCGAAGGTCGTGGGCGTCTTGGAGCATCATTGCTACTCGACGTGAATCCTGCCTTTTCCTTGAAAACGTTTCGTCTTGGAGCTCCATCTGTGTTGTGGTCAGTAATGCTAGACAAGCTCGAAGAGCGCTCCGATGAGACTGGCGACTCTCGATGAACCGAAATCAGAGGTAATGGAGACGGCTTGGAAACACGAAAGCCATTTTCAAAGCCGTCATCGTCTTCCTTTGGTGTTGGTGTGGACCTTCGACTGCCAGGAGGTGAATCCCATGCTTGTGGCGCAAAGTCGTCCCCACTAGCGTCCTGAGGCTTGTTGTTAATGGTGCTAGTATTGACAGTTCCGGCCTCGGAGAGTGCTGGATTTGCAGACGGCGTGTAGCCTCCAAAGATCCCCCGCTTGGATCCTTCCAGAGCCTGCACGGCTTCTTGTACTTCCCGATCAATCTCCGAAGGATCCAATCCAAAGGCGTCAAACGTAAAGCCTCCCCCACCATTGTCAAACAAGTCAATGTCCGAATCAGCCACGGAGGAACACACGGATGCATTTCCACGAAAGGAAGGAGATGGCGATGCCTGCCAGTTTTGTGATGAAGACATGGCGTAAGAAGCGACGCGATTTCGATTGGACGTCGACGAATTCCCCATGCCATTGTTGGAGCCAACAGATCCATTGCTGGAAAAGATGGTACGCCTGGTACTTCCCGGAGAGGGCGGTGGAGTTCCTTCGCAACTGGCCGTGTCTGATCCCTGCAACGACGCACCCGACGATCCATGTCGCAACTGGCTCCTCATTCGCCTCCTGGCAGCGGCCCCACCGGCTGACCCCGGTGGACTTGGCATCATCATGGGGGCGCTGCTGCTAGCAACATGGTGTGGTGATGTCTGCTGAGCAAAATTAGCTTGCATGGACGAGTTTGAGGGAAAGGTGGACATGGATTTGGGAGCTGGTTGGTGTTGTTGAATAGTGAGTTGTTGCTGTGACTGAGCGGACCACTGGATGGACGACGACGCTGTGGAACCAAAACTGATTTCACTTCCCGTCGTCGACGGTGCCTTGCTTCGGGGCGGTCGTCCTCGACTGGATTTCCGTTGGTCCCTCTGCGATGCCTGAATGGGCAAAAAGTCCATGTCGTAGGCTACAGAACTGGCCACACTCTCCGTGTCGAACGAATTGTCGCGCACAGGGAACCCGCCACTTCCAGAGGATCTGTGGCTACTGCCATTGCTGGCTTTTCGTTGAAAGTTGGGATTTGGCTTGGGAGCTTGAGCAAAAAAGTCCTCTTGAGGCGGAGGCGCGAGTGATTTGCTCGATCCCATGGCCGCACTGCCATTACTAAAGCTGTTGCTACTGCCCAGTTGTTGATCATGACCGAACGGATTAAAATCATCAAATGCGGATGGCTCTGGAAAGCTTGGTTGAAAGGTGGACGCCGTCATCTTGTTCTTTTTGCTGCTTTTGCTTTTGCGGCTGGGAGGAGCTGCTTCTGGTTCATTCATGCTCAGTTGCATAGCGATTTGTCGGGCATGTTCTCTTGAGGCTCTCATGGACGCCGAAGATCGTCGGTCCGGACTGTACTTCATGAACGCAAAGGACCGGCGCTTGGCTTGTTCGGATTCGCCATAGCCGCCGCTGTTTTTGCGACCTTCCTGAGAATCACGAGAATTGTTGTGCCGCACCCGATGCGGTGATGCACCAAACAGACTCCTCATCTTAATTGTTGGAAGTTGGTACTAGTTTTCACAAGAAATGTGGATTGTTGTTGTTATACACAAAAATGTCCCGGTGGACTGACTTGACTCCTCTTTCAGCTAGATGGGAGCCTCTTTCTCTACACTACACTACTATAAGCTCATCTCCTCCTGCCTTGCTTTGTTCTCTCCCTCATTCATCCACTACTCGATCGGTTCCTAACTTTTCTTCCTTTTCGTGGTGCAATTGGCGTCCGTCGGTGTCATGTGATGAGCGAGGGCTTGGAGTACTGGCCATGCACGCGACAGAATCTTCTAAGGATGGATCGTGTTCATTTAGAACGGCTTAGCTACTGGACACTGTGGACTGACCTCCACAAGACTGATCTACCCCGTTGGACGCAAAGACTAAATGGACTAACGGTAGCATTGGAGTTGTTGTTGGTCCTTTCCCTCTATTCCATCGGATTGTTATTTAGGTGCCGGCAACCTACATGATGTGTTCGAATCCACTACGACTCCACACAAGTCAATAAGCCACTTCCGAGTTCACTTCAAAATGGCGGTCTCGGTCTACTACTGTAGGTAGATGGCAGGTCAAAGAAGCTGGAGTCGACGTCAGGCTAGGGCGGTCAGACCAAGTGCTTGCTTCCTGCTTCTCAAGAGCCAGAACAATATACAGTAGTTCAGAATCCAACTCCAATGTTCATGGAAGGCTGGTCGTATTTGCTTGGAACACGGTTGCTTCGTAGATTCAAAAAAAGCAAGCACAGGTGAATAGTGCTGTTCCGGCTGGTTGCTTTCGGCTTCTGGAGGGGGCAGCCCGTGTCCTCTGTGGGGGGAAAGAATGCAATGAGGCATTGGCTGGCTGTTTGATTGTTTGCGTGCAGTCTCTCGAAGATGCCAGTGCAGTCAGTCAACTGCTTCACAGCATCCCCATCATGGAAGCCGACTTTTCCATTGTGTTTTCTTGCCTGGCTATCTTATTAAACCTACAGTAGTAAATCTACAAGTTCTACATCTACATGTACCACTCCTTGTAGATGTAGCTAGCTCCAGCCAGATCCAGCCAGATAGCTACCAGTGGAGCTATGCATATTATGAGCTGCATAGCGGTATGTATCTTTTGGATCAGAAAGACGACAGGGGGGATAGTAAGCAAGAGCGTTGAAAAATTTGGTGAGCGGAGCAGCCAACGGTTGCACAAGCCCACTGCAGCTTTTGGCCATTGCAGCCTTCCCATCACCCTGGCATTGCGCATCTACGGTCGTACTACAAGTAGGTGAGCTGCTGGGCACATTTACTCACCCCACGGCTTCGATGACAGACATCTCTAGGTAGTAAGCAGTAACATTGCAAGAGCAAGCTAGCTATCTGGCCAGCAAGTGAAAGTGGGAAACAAGAGCACCTAGCTCCTAACTAAGCAGCAAGGCCGCCCGTCTCTGTGATGGCTCCAGCTTCATCAGCAAACCACCTTACGAAACTTCCCCTTGCCAGCCATGCTGTGGTATCTCGTGGTCACGGTAGCCTAGTTAAGCCTTGTGTTGGGTGCAGGGCGGAGTAGTTTGCTTCAACTTTACGAGTGCCTGGGAGAGGCATAGAATCAGGTGCAGCATGCACCTAGCTAGCTAGCATTTGCATGGTTTGGTTCCGTTGCGATCTGTAGGGCAAACACTTGCCATACATCGTCAGGTCAGAGAATAGGAGGGAGGTGGGAAAATTTGGTGAGCAGCAACAGCAGCCAACTGAAATTGTGGTGGTGGTACCGTAGCCTATGTAGTCCATTGGCCAAAATCAGCTTCCTTTTCTCGAGGTATCCATGACTCGAAGTCTGGCCACTTCAGCCGCGATGACCTCCCCTTTTCACAGCTCGATGGCATACCGGTAGGCATATGGTATGCATTCTCTCGCACAGCCACTTGCATGCTCAAAAAACCCATGCAACATCGATTACAGGAACAGCGAAGCGAGGGTAGCAGGGACATCATTCCACAACATCTTGACAGCTCTTCGATATACCGACACTGCCAATGTATTTAACTTTCTCAGTCGATAAGAATGCCCAGGCGGGGAAAATGATCACTGGCAAATTGGTCATTGATAATACCCGCAAACCCTTGAAACATGTGCGCTGCAGTGGCATTTCCATGTACTTTCGCGGCAAAGAGTACAGCTTGGTGGGCTATGATATGACGATTCGAAACGTCGACGATGGATCGCTCATGAAGGAACGACACTACAAGCGAGATACCCAAGAATTCTACCGCCTCGAGCTCAAGATCCCCAAGGAACTGACCGATACCATTGTAGAAGGCGGACGGATTCATCCTGGCAAATACGAGATTCCTTTTTCCTTCAACCTTCCCTCCAAACTACCGGGTAGTTTGCGCGTCTTTTCGGGAGATTACAAAAGTCACAAAGAAAGCGATCGGGCGGAAATTTCCTATTGCTTGCGAGCCAAATTGGAGGAATCGGGACACTTGTATGCCTACCAAACCCGCAAGACCATCACCGTGGCAGCAGCACCCCAGCGATTGGAACGAGTCCCTCACTTCTGTGGAGCCGACGACACTGGGATTTCGGTGGGAGCGTCCTTTACCCATGTCGCGCCCGGGCAGAAACCCGTCATTAGTATTTCCATTGATAAAAACGACGAATTGGTGGAAGGCGCCGAAGTGAAATCCCTCAAAATGTCAATACTACAAGCTACCACTTGGAAAGCCGACACACTGCACAAGGGAAAAGATGCGGTTCCCTTTGGGATGAAATTCTCCCAGAAACGAGAAAGCCAAGAAATCAAGGATCTCAACTTGAAGGGATACATTGATATTGAATTTCCCATTCCGAAGGTAACCTCTCTCTGGAACACTACAGAGGGACAACTCTTGTCGGTAATGCACGAAATTGAAGTACGGATAATCATGAGACACGGAACCTACGCTACGGAATATACATTTTCCATCCCCATCAAAATGGCACCTCCTGGATCGGAAACTCTCTTGTTGGGAAAGGAAGTGAGGGTTGTCACGGCTGAGGAAAAGTCTATCAAATCAAAATCCTCCCGTGGGTCGAGAAAACGAAAAACCGCAAAGTCGGTCAAGGCTGCTACCACAGCCAGTTTTACCTGGAAACAAGTCGTTCTGAATGTGTTATGTCTGTGTCTCCTCTACTACGTCTACCTGCACTTTGACACTGTCTTTGGGAGACTCGCCGCCGCACCTGCCTTTATACGCGAATTAGCTGATGTTGGGACTGCGTTGGCCGCATTTTCGTGAATGAAGCTTAGCTACCGTGCTAGGTTTGCTTCATCGCCGCCGATGGAGCTCTCAAAGGTTTCTGACTCCCGGACCTTTCGGGTGAAATAATGAATATAATCACAAACTCACGACGCTGATGCCTCCGAACGTTTTTCTACAACAGACATCTATTGCCAGGATCCAACTATTAGTGCTCGTATGCATGGTTCTTCCTCTGCCGAATAGTATTTATGAAAGAAGTGCTCGCAGCTAGCATTTGCTGGACACCATAACTGCATCCAAGGCTGCGTCATGTTCAAGTGAGCGCAACTTTGGCGATGCAGGTCGAGATCTCGAGGGCATTATCCGACCTGCACGCCTCCAGCACACGGCAACACAACAACAGTCTTTCGTACCGTTTGCAGCGTCATCGTAGCTCCTATGATGCATAAAGGGTTCATGGTTGCAGCATCATGCCTTAGTAGCCCAGCGCTGCTACCGGTACGGTACCAGGTACGCCCCAGTGGCAACTCTCACGAAACTGCCCCATCTGCCACCATACCGGAAGTAACATAGATAAGCTTTCACAATTTCAAAATTCTCTCCAACTGCAGTATCTGGACGATGCACACCATGTGGGACGTTGAACGCCGTGGATTGTCGTTCCGACTTCAGCTCGAAATTTTCGAAAAGAAACCTTTGCGCACCTCTCGCACCTCTCCGTCTTTCTCACAAAAACCCCGTACATTACCATGAGAACACCAATGAGCCTTCTTCTTGTCTTCTTCCTCCTCGGGTTGTCCTCGGCGGAGTCGCAAGCAAACCTTCGAGGTGTTTACCGGAACGGAGATTCCAGCGGTGTGGAGTTGTCCGACGAGAACCCGACCGCCACTGAACACCAATCCTCGAGAGAGTTGCAGGGGGTCGCTATACTCAACTCCATCATTTCGTTGGTGACTCCGGCCGTGTCAGAAAAGATTTCCTATGTGATCTCCGGATATTACAACGACTATGATCTTTTGTGGTTGGAGGAAGAAGAATACTCGATCAATCACAGGTTAGGAAGCGCGATTGCAAAGGAGACTGGCGACAATGCTGTATGTGGTGGCTCCGACTTTGACGTAGCAGTGGATTTGTCCGTGACAAACTTCGTCGGTGCTGGCGATTTGTCGGTTGACGCCATTGCTTTTGTGGATGGCTCACAAAATGTTCAGCTGAACCGCCAAGCTTTTAAAAATGGCGCGACCTGGTCAGGTGCTTGGATTGTAGATGTTTCGTTCCCCGAGTTGGTGGGAAACACAACCACAACATTCAATGCTGCTTGCAATGTCGATGGTCAGGTATACAATGAAGAACAGACTGTCAATGGAACCGTAACCTTCACAGAAGTCAAAACGCAATCCCTTGTTACGATCACGGGAGACACAGAACGGGTGATCTTGTTTCTATCCTCAAGTGAGCTTAGCAACGCCCAGATTCAAAACTTTACATTCGCTTACGACGCATTGGATACGACAAACATCTTGGGAGACACTCCCGTAGACGATCTCAACTTTGATGCCGACGAAGTGATCACAAACCTTTTCAATGAATGGGAAGTTCACACGCAATTTGATGGGTATATTGCAAGACTCTTGACGAAGGCTGTTCAAGAAGAGATAGATTGGATCTTGCCTCGTCCCCTTCTAGGATTTGAGTGATAGATGAGAACTTACTTAACAAGTGGTACTACATGAAGGCTATGCCATGTCACAACAATAAAAGTTGGTCTTTCATTTGCTTGGATGTCTTCCTCTAACTATAGGAACAACATACGCAGTAGCTACTGATGACCGATTTGATGGTTCACTGACTACGAATGCATATTTCAGCAAGGTCAGTAGTGAGTTGGAGTGACTTTTCTAGCTACGGTACTAGGTAGCTACTGGCCGGGACGAGTTGCTCGTGGCTGTGTCCACCGCGAACACCCATCTACAAAACACTGTTTCGAGGCTGCTTGCAATCGCATTCCTCATCTGGATAACGATGAAGATATGCGCAATGACCCTCAAACCCCAACAAGCCCATGCTTAGAGGAACCCAAAGCAACGGTAGCGTATGCGTATTCAGTGACAGCTGTTGTGGGGTGTACTGCACTGCTCGACATAGTAGACGCCATGTGCAAATGATACAGAAGAAGCCAAGTGCAACCTTGTTATGGGATTGCTTGGTTGGCAGGACTTACAGTACCTGGACGACTCTTAATAGTCAATTGACATGAGCTTGGCTGTCACTAAGTGCGCGGAGACTTTCGTATCCAATCCAAAAACCAACTACGAGTATAGTCTATTTGGGGCAGAAGAGGCCATCGTCTTTATGGCGTAGCTACAATCTTCTGCATGAGCCAACACTACCCCAAGAACCCAACATCTTCTTCGTTCGCATTTCAGGCGTTAGCTATAGGTTAGCCGCAATACCGTACATGCTGGTAGAAAGGCACTTTGCCTTAAGATAGCCGGTTTCCACAACCGTGCCGTAACTGGTGGTTACCGCAATAAGCCTGACGAAGCCACTTCGTTGCGTTTAACCGACGACAGACGAAGAAACCACGCTCACGACATTGAGAGAGAATGCTCCATTTCCCGACACTCTTTGGCCCTTCGGAGCGTCAAGCGCCTTTCGAACTTGGATCCTCCATCCCAGAATAGACTGGTTGGTAACGTTTGGAAGGAACACACTCTCTTGTCCAGCTAATGAAAGGACTCGGATACGGAATCCCTTTCCTCGGGAGTCGTCGACAACGTGCCTCTGGCTCCCCTACCGGACCGCACATGATCGCTGGAGGAGGTGCGGAAAGCCATGGATGATGATCCAAACGGAGAAATATCAGCGGAGGGCCTAGTAGACACACCATGATACGTTCCAGTTTGCAAAGAAGAAGAGCCGTGTCGGATAAAATTGCTTCCGCCAGAACCATGTGCACTTCTCACGGACATGAGTCGGCTACCACTGCCGCTGCCACCACTATTGAATCCGCCGCTATTGTCTATGCCACTGATGCCACTCATATAGACACTGCGACCAACAGTTGATTTGCCGTTTCGACGAATCGCAACCGAAGCAGCGTTTCGGCCTCGCGGTGCCCTGGTGTTCCGCAATGCAAACTTTGGTAGAAACATGGGGCCCAGAATTGAGCAACACCCCACAAAGAAAAGCATGGAGGACAGGAGATAGAATGCAGTGGGCTGGTCGAGAACTGGAAATACAATCATGACTGCCATGGACAATGAAGAAGCAAGACTCCTGAGCAAAACAAAAATGAACAAGAACGTATTCGACGTGATGATGGTATGGTACTTACTGCCGAGCAGGAATGTTTCCGAGAGGCTGATCATGGAAAGAGCCATGTACGCCGTCTCGCTGAATTCCGACGGTAGTTCTCTTGCTCGATAACTCTGGAAGGTCGTCATCCCCAATATAATGGCGTTGGTCAACACGAGAGGAGTGGTGAAAAAGAAGTGATAGTTTCCGCCGGGTCGGCAGGCCCCGTATGACTCTTCACTACGACCAAACTTGTCAACATGGTTTTCATTCGTGATTCGTTGCCAACTCATCCTCCATGGCGATGCCGACCAAGATGTCAAGATGATCAAGTTGATGGCGATGAGCACTACGGTGGGTTTCATGACATCTCGTGCTTTGATTTGTACTCGTCGAAATCCCGTCCCGGAATTCATCAGCTGATTGATTCGTCGTGTTTTGGAGAAAATGGCAGAGATGGACGTAGCAAACCCCAAGGACCACAACCACGGTACAGCATTGCATGCCACGTCGAGTGCCAATGGAGAACTGGGTTCTTGCACTCCCAGGGGTACAATGACCAATGCCAACAGAAACGTTCCCACGCATAGTTGCACCAGGAAGATGGGCTGGGAGAAACAACGTGTCACGTGAGCGGCATCTTGTGGGCGTGTGAAACACACACCAACCTAGACTAGACAACTACGTACCTGCGATGCCCGAATGACGTAAATGTTGCGATTGCGTAGTACCCACGCCCCAATCCCCAGGGACAAGAGCATTCCCAAAACGGACAAGGAGAGACCAAATCCCTTGACACCGTCGGAGATCAAGTTCAAGTCTTCTTCATGAGGTGGCAACGCCAGTGGTGGATTGGTGGTGTTGTCGTGATAGATGAATGGTTGAACGGCATGCACCATGGGTCCCGTGCTGTTGGGAGGGGACAATTCGACCGTGGAGGACACATTGGCGGAGAACGTCATGACGGATAAATCTTCTTCGTTGTCCTTGTCGTTGTTGTCAAAATAATCATCGAGTACCATATTGACAATTTGATAGCGCAAGGAATCCCCCAATCGAGTTCCCGTATCCTCATTCAAATTGACTCTGCCAGAGACTCCTTCAAAGTCGACTTGCAACAATTGTTGATAGAATTCCCGTCCCGTGAACAATCCCGGCGTATTGCAGGCTGTCAAACCCAATGATATAATGGCATCGTATGTCAAATACTGGAAGAGAGACATGCCCGGACTGGATGAAAATGTGAAATTGGTCAAGAGGTCGGAGTAATCATGAGCGGCAATGAATTCTTGCTGCAGCGTGACATTGTCTGCGACCGCCGCCAATGCTTGATCAAATGCCGTGTGCGGTGTCACTTGCAAAAAGACGACCCCCGTCCCATGCAATGCCAGTGCAATGTCTTGTTCTGTTTCTCGATCGAGTGCGAATCCATCGGCCGCCAGCGCCACCAAATCCCCAATAAACCATTGATTGCGTGGATTGCCCATCAAGCCCGCCGCATAGGCGGCCTTTACGACTGGTTTCCATGCCCCGGAATTGATAATGCCAACAAAATATCTCAAATTGGTTTCCTGTAACTGCTCCATGGCTTGATCCAAGGAATCCACTGTGTAGGCGACACTCTTGACATCCACACCGTATTGTTTCCCGTAATACTGTAAATCCTGTTCGTACCGACGTCCCCAACTATCTTCACTGTGCAAGACGCCAATGTTACTCACATGCAACTGCTGTTTGAGGTAGACAATGGTAGCATGGGCATCTCCTTCATTGGTGGGGACGGTCCGTGCAAAAAAGGGCAAGGCATCCAACGACGATGCCGTCGATGAACTGGAGATTTGTGGCAATTCAAAAGCACTTCCGAGAATTCCCACGGCTTGACTCGTCACGGATCGAGCGGCACCCAAAATGGCAAAGGGTTTTTGTTGTGGTTGTTCTGATTGTTCTGATAGTAAACGCGTATTGCCACGAGGAGGAGCCGTCGCCCACGGCATTTTGGTCCGCAGTGGGACGGCGGTTCGCGGCGGTACGGTGGCGGCTTCTCGGGGAACGGATGTCCGGGGTGTCTCTGCTGCAGTTGGTTCTGGCAGTTGCGCATGAGGCAGAGACCAATAGTCGTTGTTGTTGTGATGATGATTGTTGTCTTGCTCTGTGGAATCTCCTGTAGCCACCGTGACCACTTCTTGTACCACGGGAAGACTCCAGTAGTCATTGACGTCATGCCAAATACTGTCGCTGTTGTTGGCAGCGGTGGAAATGGTAGTAGCAGCAGCAGCATTACTAATCGTAGTAGTAGTAGTACTGTTGGCGGTGGGTCGACTCCACGGTTTGGCTTGTCGCGAATGTCGTGGCAACTCGTAGGACATGACTTCGGTGGCTGCTTGCAGGGGCGAAAACTGCGTATCGTGATGTCGATACGTCCACGAAAAGTCGCAACTCTCCAGGAGTTGCGGCAATTCGGGTAGGACGGATCCTGTGCGATGTTGAATGTGTTGAAAGGCCAAAAACGCACTCAGTTCGACATACACTCGAAACTCTTGCAGAGCTCGTTCTCCCGTCTCGCTATTGCGACGAGACAAGGGCAACAGAGACATCAAATGGCCTTCGCGGCCGCCATTGTCTGTCGATCGAATACGAGATGCCACCATGGTGTCGCTCATCTTTCCAATTGTTCTTACTATTATGGAAGGCAAAGCGAAGCTTCCAGAAAGAGATTAATCAATGGTTGGTTGGATTGCTTCAGGTGTCGACGTGAAGACCGAAAGGGTTACGGAGGTTACTCTGCTGGAGTCGAGTCTGGGATCTCACTCAGACTACAATGGAATGGTAGGGGCGACTTGACTTGATTTGACTTGAACACGCAGTTCCATGCGGCGTCGTCTGTGCTCAACGACAAGAAACAATTCACGGAACAACAAAAAAGAGCGTGGCCACACGGGTTCACGAGACCTTTCTCAGAAGTTCTGGGCCACATGCAACATAACAGTTCAGCTCAAATGCCACATCTTCACTGTGAGTTGGATCAGCTGGACATAAATAACATGTGACTTCACATCTTACCCTGGAATTAAGCCATCTACTCCCCGAAGGCCAATCCCGGTTCTACTTAAAGTTCCCAAGGGAACCTTTGGGATCGTTTCTTACAGTTGGCAGTTCTCAGTAGCCATTGATATTATTAATGAGTTCTCTACTTTAAGTAGTACTGCTTGAATGCTTGATGACCGCTGCAATTGGAACTTGGTCTTCCTTCTGGCAAGATCCATTTTGTCTTTTGTACATAATGTTTATACAAAGTGCACCAATCAGACAGCTGGGGGGAACTTGGCTTATGTTTGTTCCATGAAAACACTTCACTCGAATCGAGAAATTTCTTCATTATTTACTACTATTATACTATTAATAGTAGTAGTAGTATTTATTTTCTTTAAATCTCAAGAAGGGGAAGCTTAAGGCTTTCGGATACTGAGTACTATTTTAAATACTCTTCTTGCAGTCTTTCGTCGTACATACCGGTACTCCGACTCTCCGAGTATCATTCTCATAGCGTTCTCATTCAGTACATGACATTGTACTGTACAGTACTCGTACCACATGCTTATCGTGTGTCCCAAAGAATGACAGCTCTTGGCAATGTCCATATGTCCACGATCCACACTCTTGGCAAGCTCCATTCTAAAAACACACCCACACCACATTTTCTGCTCACAATACTAGCTAGCTAGTATTATGGTCCTTTGTTGCTTGCCAACCTGGTTTTGGCTGAGCAGATGATGCAGCAGCTATTGTTGTGAAATGGGACAACAGGTATGGAGTCTGAAGTCTGATTCATAGATAGAGCTTGCAAAGATGGGATTCGCTTCAATGGTCCGTTTCGAAAAACTAGACTAACAATTCTCCATGTTCTAAAGTGTACGGTAGCTAGGGTAGCGTGATTTGTCCCTCACAAATTTTCACTTAGGCTAAGTGCTCGAAAATCCACTTAGGCTAAGTGTTTTACTTAGCCTAAGCAATACACTTAGGCGAAGCCATACAAAGCAACTCACTTAGTAAAGGCTAAGCGAAACACTTAGGCTAAGTGATGCTCTCCAAGGCATCTTCTCAACAGCACAAGTTCAGCACAAGTCC
>CAICTM010001226.1:0-33574 GCA_903772945.1 Seminavis robusta | reverse complement strand
AAAAGAGAGAGATGCCGCAGAGCTAGGCGAAGATTCCCTGCTTCTTTCGACGTGCTGGGTCTATCAGTGGGTACAGTTAGGCACATCTTTTGGATGCATTACAGGGCGAAGAAGGATGGGCCACTTCCACACCGGTATCTCAGGTCCAATATCGACAGCTCTCCGATGGAGTGTCATCAAAGACTCCTCATGGCACAGCAAGACGAAAAAATGAGCGGCGGAATTCACTCTTCGAAACCTCAAATACGAAGAAGAGCCAGAGGTCGAATGTTGGAGCCAATTCCCAATCCAGGCGACAAGCGCCACAGAATGCCCTCTTTGAACCTAAGAAAACGACCAACAACCCTCCACCGAGAGGCGATCAACAGAAATTGACAGATCCTTCCCGATTCGAACCCCGAGCTTCTCCAAAGAGCTTGTCCAATAGCAAAATGCAAGACCTGTCTTCTGTGCAGCGTCATTTGCGCTCATTAGAGGAACGTGCCATGAGATTGAAGACAATGCCTCTTGCATTATCTGACGCAACAAGTATCGACGTAAATTCCGCAGAGAGAAAAGAGCTGTTCAATGGGGCAAAGGAAATCGTGGATACCCTACGAATGGCGGTAGAACAAAAAAAGATCAATCCTTCTGGGAAACACGGACGTGCCTTATCATCCATTCTTGGCAGTATACTTGGCATCTATTCTGCGTCTTATCACGATGACAGAGACTACTCTATTTTTGAGGAATGTTTATGGGTTCTGGTGCTTCTCGACGACTGGAATCTTAACCGTCAGGAACCACACTATCAGAACGCCATTGTTGTGGGTGTGCACGAGAAGCGCTGGAAACTTGCTGCTGAGCTCTTTCTTCAACAGATCGATCGAGATGCATCTGGATTTTGCCCCATGAGCTTTGTTTCTGTCTCATCACCAGTAGGGTTGTACGCTGTTGCGAGAGATGCACAGGAATCTGGAAAGAGTGTAGTTGACTCGGTGATGGAAGCAGTCACCAGTCTGTCTCTCATCTCTCCAACAGACAAAGATCGGCGTGCGTTGGGAAAGCCCTCCTTGTTTGACCGAATGCCTACCTGTTAGGTTACAACATCTCTCACACGTCCTCTTCTCTGAACGAATTTATTCCTCATCAGACATGCTCGCCGCGGGAACGGTGAGCACCTTCATGGCCCTCCACAGTGTATGCAGTTTTCTTTGCTGACCTTTCATCTCGTTTGGTTTCGTCTGTAGGCAATCGGTCTAGCTGGCGAGTGGGAAGGTTTGGTGTCGTATCTGAAGGAGAACTCAGGTGAAGGTGTCCCTGGTCAGGTACGTCGTTTTGTACCGATGCTTACATGCAATTTACATGGATCCAGTAACCCCTGATGTTTTCCATCGCCGGTAGCCCCTGGTTGCTGCAGCCATGCATGCATGCTTGCTGTGCAACAGGCACGAAGAGGCAAACGAAGTCTTTCGTACTCTCACGGATGGTAACCTTGCTATTTCGTCCGAGTTCCACTGGGGTGGAGGGCAAGACACCACGTTTCCGTTGTGTCGAGACTTGGCAATGCGCGCATTTGCTAAATGTGGAAGCGGCTCTGAAGCAATGGCGATGCTACGTCAAGCCCTAGAGGAGGAACGTGCTGTAAGCGAAGTTGCTCTTCATGGCGTCTTCAGCGCTTTGGAACGAGATGAAGAGTGGAGAGATGCTGTGGACTTGCTCTTTAGACTGTGGGCAGACGACACGAGTATTCATGTGGTTCCCGGTGCCGAATTGGAAATCCCTAGCGTAGAGGACACAGAACCCAATGGCGAGTTCCAACGAAGCCTTATTGATCATGGGAGCGTCTTGTCCTGCGTAATGCGGGCCTGCAACACAGCCGGTGAATTTGGAGTGGCCCTTCTTTGTTTCATGCTAGTGGATGTATCTCTGGCGAGTTCGCGGGGGCATGAAAGTTCAGGAGGAATGATGACCATGCTGGGGTTGCTTCGCGAAGTCAATGATGCCAACGAACTTCTTTCTGCAGCGATGATTGCGTTATGCGGCGTAGAGAGCTTCGAACAAGCGCAAACTCTATTTGATCTAACAATGGAACGTGAGAATGAGTTTGACCAAACATCAGACGCGTTTGTCGAAGCCGAGCAAGTATATCACTATGCTCAAGCGTGCGCAAACTCGTCTCCAGATCAAAGGCGATGGGCTACCTGTCAACGCCACTCGGACAGGATCTTGAGAGCTCTTCATGCAATCAGAATGAGAGGTGAACAGCTTGATCCAGACCAGCTCTATGTTTTGGGTTCAGCCTTAGCCATGGTGCTCCGTTCATGTACAGAAGCGAGTCAACCAGCAGCTGGTATCATACTTTCTGACTATGCTACAGCCGAGCTTGCTAGATTCGCTCCGAAGACCTCTGGTAGTCATTTCTCGCTGGGAGGTGAGAAGAAAGGTACGAACGATGCCTTCTTCACTCTGATTGATGCCTACCTTGCCGAGAAAATGAAGGCGCATCTGGCAATGGACCAAAAAGCTCTGGCGCTTTCGTTGCTATCAGCAAATGTCGATGGCTTTGAGCGAGAACCAGAAAAGTGGACCAACACTAACTCTGCTGTCCTTCAGATATTGGCGGAGAGCGGCAACACAGAGGAAGCGGCTGCTTTATTTCGGCGGCACGTCGAATCAACCCGAGGCGACAACATTGATTCGTTCGTGGCAGCTGCGCAAAAATTTGCGGACGCAGGGCGTTGGAACGATGTGATCGATACTTATCACATGGCGCTGGAGAGAGGCTGCCATTCGACTCCGCTGGGGGTTCTCTCCATGAAGGCTGTTTCTGAGACGAAGCTATCCGGGAAACTGAGAATTGCACGGGGCATCATTCGCGACACATCCAAGGCAGCCGGGATGGACCCAGCGAGCTGGCTGGATTCTCGCTATTGGCGCTTGAAACATTTGTTGGGTTTCAGTGACGCTCGACTTTTGATGTGGTGGAATGATCCGAATGAGAGTTATGTTGACGAACTTGACTTTGCCATTGAATCGTTTGAGAAGAGAGTTGTGGAGGGACGCCAGGCTAAGAACGCCGTCCTTCGCTTGATTGTGTCGCATGGACGCCATTTCAGCGGCGGCGAAAGGTTGGAAGATGGCAAGCATCCCCGTATCCCTCGGGATCAAAGCGGCTGGGCAGATCTTGTGAAGAGGGTTGTGGATGAATCCTCCAGTTTGAAGAACGACGTTCGTTTCTTGGACGAGGCTTCGTGTGCTCTTCGTCATCTTGGTTGTAATGTCGAGTGCCTGGATTTAGTAGAATCAGCTGTGAAGCGCAATGTGCAAGTCGGTGATATTGCTGCTAGGGAAGCTTTGCTGGCCGAGGAATCTCTTGGCATCAAGCATAAAGATGAGGAAGGGCATCCACAAACAGAAGGCCAATAGTACCGATACCGTACGATCAAGATCCAAGCAGTGCAGTTGTGCAGTCAAGTACGGCGCTTGGACAAAGCGTAACAGCAGAGCAGATGGAGCAGATTGATCGGTGGAGCAGCCAAGAGGTACCGATACCTGAATCATAAACCGCTGTACTTGTGTAAATAGAAACCGATACTTGCTAGGTGGACCTTCATCATCGAACATGCTGGGCAGCAACCGGGGGATCCATGGGTGACATCAACTGTGATTTCTATAAGGAACAACCTGGAGGATGATAGAGCCAAAGACACTTCTAGCTACCGTAGGAGCAATAGCTATTAGGCTACCCTGTTGCTTCTTCCTTCACGCACATTGATCCGCAAAAGCAAGAAGGGCGCTTTCTAAAAACTGGGGCTGCATCCGATGGCATTGCTGCCCGGGACTCATTTAACGAGTGTTTCGTGGTTCCCGCCAGCAACCGCAAAGCAACCGTTTGCATGGCTTCTGCATGGCAACAAGCGAACAAAACAACAACATAAAACCTGAATTCAATCCTTTGGTAAGATCAAAGGAAGAGAGTGTCTTTGCTACCAAGCCCTTGCCTAGGATTAACATTTGATTAAGAGAGAATGAAGATAGGGATGATGTCGTTGCTGTCAACGTGCATCTCTCTGAGCCTTGTCGCTCTAGCGGCATCTACGGAATCGCCTTCCAAGACTGCCTTTGTGAAACGAATGCTTCAAGCGGATGACTTGTCGCGACGAGTGGAATCGGCCAGTCGATCGCTGGTTGAGGAGGAAGAAGATTGGGACCTTCATCCTGGCTTTCGGCGTCGCCATGTGGGTCTGGTTCATCCGGACCATGCTCACGATCACAGTGGTCGTCAAACGCAAAGCGATTTCACGAAAGAACAGAACTGCGATCAAGCATTGTTGAGTTGTTTGCCGGAAGAGAAATGCGCCTCTTGCTTTCGCTACTTATACGGAGAAAATGTGGACTGGGGAACCGTGACGCCGGATACTTCCTGTGATGATGTCTTGGGATTCTTGGCCAAAAAATCGCACTGCTCGGATATGCACAGTGACAACGGGGCTCGCGAAGCCTTTTGCAAGGCGTTCAATGCCTGTGCCGTCTGGGAAGAAGACGATAAAGACGAAGAAGACGGAGATGATGACGACGAAGAAGACTTAATTGACTGTGACTCGCTCATTGACTGCAATTGGCCTGGAATACGCAAAAACTGGCTCATGGATGGAATTTGCCATGATCAAATGGGTGGTTGCTACAACACGGCTATCTGCGGATGGGACGGCGGTGATTGCTGCGAAGACACTTGCACGTCCGGAACCTACGCCGAGTGCGGCCACGACGGATACTTTTGCCGTGATACCAACTCCACTAAATGCGATCCGAAATTTTCGCTCGCCTGTACAAATACCAACATGACCGACGAAAACAATCCGGATCCAGCCTTGACCCAGTGCGGCGACGATGAAGTCAAATACAAATTGACAATGTACGATACCTTTGGAGATGGATGGGATGCCACCACTTTGAACATTACAGCCGCTGCACACACAGACAGTGTCAAATTTAGCGGTGCCCTCAATTCCGGATCCAAGGGTATTCGATACATCTGTCTACCCAAGGAATCCACCTGTTTGCATGTCGATGTCGCCGGTGGAGAATGGGGAAATGAAGCTAGCTGGGAGGTTAGACCCATGGCAAATGGAGCTCCAGCTTTGGTGCGTTGATTTTGGAAGGACGGTACAGATTTGACATTGCATTTTGTCTCTCACTATTGTGTGCTTCTTCTTGTATTTTATTAAAATAGGCGGCCGGAGGCGCTCCGATGAATTGCGATTTCTCCGTTGGTGGAAAAGCTTGTAAGGACAACACGTGCGATGGAAAACCGAACGTCAAACCTAATAATGACCCCGAATACAAGGAATTCAAAGAGATGTATACCTGCATCGAAAAACAATGTACCATCCAAGTGGGAATTTGCGAGAAGGACGAAACCTGCAACCTATGCTTGGCGGAAGAAAAAGCTGACTTTTGCTATGGAAGGTATGCAAAAGAAATTAAAGACAGATGTTGTCTTGCAACATGGAAAAACCTCATCATTGATTCCTTCCGTGTCTCTTTGTTTTCCAAGTGATGCCTTCCTAGCTGTCGTGGACTGTACCATGTGTCATTGCACCGCAAGGAAAGATTCGGACTTTTGCCAGACCAAGTTGAACCCTGGCATATTGCCCAGTGCTACCACTATTGAAAACAACAACAATGATGGCAGACAGCCAGACGGGTCGACTCGTACCTGCAGTCCTGGCGAGACAATGAAGGGTTCAGACGCCGTTCTGACTTTTGCAGAATGCACAGACATGGATCAAATCACACTGCTGGTGCGGGATTACGACATGAACAAATTCGGCCTTTTGGATCAGTTTGAGGCATGTGCTCATGGTTACAAGAGTGCCGCTAATCATGGTGGACACACTGCCTTGGGATGCATGGGTATTCTCGAGCGAGCCACGCACATGGCAGAGGAACAAAGCGAAGAGGAATATGCAGACGCCATTTCTGCCCTTGCGACTCTGTTGTATCACCAAGCTGACAGCTTTTGCGAATGCGCGTCCAAGGCGTCAGCTGATTGTCCTTTGTGCTCCTCCTTTATCCATCTCAAGAGCTTATTGTATGAGTCCATGGATGGCTGCAAGTCTCTGGACGAAATTGATTGTGATGCCTGGGCTGAGTTCTACACTCCCTGCAAGGAGAGCTTGGAAGACAAGTTTGATGGAACCATTGATTTTAGCAAGAGCGAAGTCTGTACGTATCCTTTCGAGTACTGCTCGTGGGTCCCTGCAGCCATGTGATCTAAACTCTCCTTTGTTCATTATTTCCTGCAGGCCAATTCGTACAAGATGGATGTGGAAAGTCCGGCGCATTCCCCGTTCTTAGGAGGATCGACTGCGAAGCGGAGATCTCGTCGGCTGCTTGGGGCTTTTACCAGGACTATGCCAAGAATTGCTTGGAAGCGACAGCTGCTCCTGCGGCTGTTCCCGCTGACAAAGACACTCCAGCGCCCGTGGCTCCGCTGACGCCTCGCCCTACGGCTCCCACTGGACCAAAGCCAGAGCCCACCCCACGACCAACAATGAAGCCATACGTTCCCACCGACAGTAGCAGTGCTAACAAGAAGCCGTATGTCGTCCCGTCCGACAGCAGTAGCAGCACCAGCACTGCTAACAAAAAGCCGTACTACCCATCGGACTATGTTCCAGCCGAGGATTCAGATTCATCGGGCAAGAAGTCACACTTTTTCCGAAACTTCTTTATTGTGCTCGTCTTGGGAGGGGCTGGGTTCGTCTACTACAAAAAGCGAACGGAGGCGTTCAGTTTTGTCAGATACCGCAACAGCAGAAACTATGCTGGCGGCGAGAGTGAGATGTACAGCGCTCCTTACAGTGGGCTTACAATGGATAGTGCATCTGGGGCATTCCAGCCACCTTCATTGCCCCCTACCCCATCAGCAATCGACGGCGGCGGGATGTATTGATCATCTGAGAGCCAACATTTTGGGAAGGTCAAGAGTTGAACAGTTTACATTTTAAAAATTTCAGAGGTACTATATTATTTGTTC
Source organism: Seminavis robusta (assembly GCA_903772945.1). NCBI lineage: Eukaryota > Bacillariophyta > Bacillariophyceae > Naviculales > Naviculaceae > Seminavis > Seminavis robusta. Next base: position 26,550 of record CAICTM010001226.1, on the reverse strand, counting down.
CTTGGATTCCAACTACTAGCAATGAGTCGCCAATGTATTCATAGTCTAGTCTACTGTTGGTTATTTCCTGCTATCTAGAGCCTGAGTCGAGTCACGGTCCTCAATTGCTGGCGTCCGCACCATGTGCCGTGGTCCCAGGCTCTGTCTTCTGGGTATTAGTACGGTGACGTTCAGAGACCAAGGTGCTGGATGCTGGATCGATAATGTTGACTTTTCCTCCTACACGTACCAGGTGCCACCGTATCCTTGCAATCTTGTTGTGCATGCTCCCATTGCAAGTTGGTGGACCCAGCGATCGGTTCCGTCCCTGACCGGAAGGGAGGAGGGACCCGCTCATGCCGAAAAAGCATCAATACACATCCCCAATTTGAGCATCACACCAATGAGGCCATTTTCTTCATCTATAGTGAGAGTGATCTCATCCGCCTGATCCCTTCAGGTAAATCCCTGGCGTATTGGTAGATAACTTGTGGTAAAACATCTGAATGGAGACATCGGAATGGATTTTCCATGGTGGTGTAATGCAAAGCAGTGTTTTCTGTGGTCCAATAGAGTACTTAGCCAGGGCTTTCTGATGGAATAATCCACCATTTTTCGCTTTTTCGCAACAGTGAATCTGTTGAGTCATGAGTATCCGGGACTGAAATTCGAAATCGACTGGACCACCAAAAGCGATTCCTCACTAGGATCGTAGATCTGAACTCCCGCGGGAGACTGTAGAGTGTGATAGAGTAGGTTGCGGTAGCAATCCTACTCACTCCACGATCCAAAAACGGAACGCGTGGAAGATTCGTCTAGCATTTATCTAGTAGCGTGGAAGTACTCCACGCTGGCTAAATATCTAGAGCGATGTTTCATCATCAACCTAGTATGACTAGAGCGGTCATTGAGAACCCTGTCTCAATGACTATTCACGAGAGACTCAGTCATGAGTCGAACTCAAACCCTATCTAGGATCGAGTCGCGAATAAGGCTAAGAGCCGTGTATTGCATTCGCCCCCTGACAAGGGTCACGGAAGGCACGACATCAGTCGGACAAGGAGAACATATGAATTAAAGTGCGGGGCACTCTCCGGAGATTGGATGTAGACATGTGCGTCGCACGATGGCAATCCTACAAGGGGATCAGGCCTTGTATGGGTGTAAATACCTTATGTTCCAAGTCTGGTAGACTGTGCCGCTACTGGCGGTAGTATGTCGGAGCCGTACAGTGCCATTGTTATTGACTCGGTCTGTGTGGTAAGGACCTTTGGCTGACCGTACTAACGGTTCTGATACTGATGAATCATCATAGTATCGTTGACATGGTGTTGATGAGGGACACGTGTCGTGTTCTCCTTATCTTATCGGTGTTTTTCTGGATAAGTCGTTGGCGACGTTCCTTAATGTATTTCCGGTTTGCTTTGAAACGGATGTGGTGAATCTTGTCACGATTGACGCGCGTGAACTTGCGACGAAGTCCACGTTCATCCCGGAGAGTCTTCTCGACCTCTGCGCGGGACTCACGTTCTCTGTCCATGACAACCGGTCATGGATACTGGGTAACCCACGTCTGTTTCAGAACGATGGTTACTCCGTCTGCTGTCTTGGAGCAGCCCTTGGTAGTTCATTGGTCCAATGAATCCACGAAGTTCCTTCCTGTTGGTCGGAAGAGCGATAGTTGGATCGCATCTATTATCCTTTTAGTTAAGGGTTGGATTCCTTCTCGAGTAGCCCAATTGTCTAGATACTCAAGGTTTTCCTTTCGAGGAAGGCCTTGGTAATGTTGATTTTAACCCCGACTTCTTGAAGTCTTTGGAAAAGGTCATCTAACTATTCAACGCGATCTGCCAGATCGACGTCAGTTAGGATGAGTTGATCATCAATATATGCACGGACATTTTCTAAGTCATGCATGCGTGTTTTCATCTTCCTTTGGAAGATGTCGGGACTATTACATAGACCCATTGGCAACCTCTGGTACTATTACATAGACCCATTGGCAACCTCTGGTACTCGTGCTTTCCCCTCGGGAGTGCAATGGTACAGTGTTGCTTCGAGTGAGGTGACAGCTCGATGTGGTAGTGTCCCGTGTTCAGGTCTAGACTGACTAGTAGCGCACTTGAATCCATCTAGGTCCAAGAGCATGTCCTGTATTTTTGGGATAGGATAAGGCTTCCGCTTGATCCTTTTGTTCGGTTCCCGGAAATCAGAGATGAATCGTACAGATCCCTCTTTCTTGGGAATGATAAAAGTTGGTGCCGCCCACTCGGAACGATTCACCTTCTTGAGTATTCCTGCCTCGCAGAGACGTTCAACCTCCTTCTTAAGAGTGTTGGTATGGACCCGTGGAGTAGGGTGAGCCCTAGTATAATAGGATTTAGCGTCGGGACGAAGTTCTACTTCGTAGTCGTCCATTCGCAACTCTCCCAAAGTATCCTCGACTGGGCCGAAGCACTTGGTTGAAAGGCATGAGGCAGTTCTTGCTCTTCCTTATTTAACTGGTTTCGACTCTGGCACATCTGCCTTAAGTCTGCTTGTTCGTATGTCGTATCAAGAATCTTCTTGAGACTATCTGCATTGTCGCTGACAGCTGCAGGATCGGGAATGGAGAAGTTCTCCTTTCTATCGGTATCGCCATCTTTCGCAGGGAAAAATACGCTGTTCCACTCCAATGACATGGTAGTGAAATCAAACTTGATTCTTAGGTCGAAGAGAGTGTCTTGACCTATGATCACGTCTTGCGCCCCCAAGTTCTTGGTGACGTGTAAATTCCATTTGATAATTCTATTATCGTGGAACTCAGGAATCACGAGTGTGCCCTTACACTTCGTGCGGGGTTTCAATTCCTTCGTAGAAGCAGTCCGTAGTGTTTGGACGCCCCCATGATTCTTCATGAGTAAACTCTTAGCATGAGTTTGAGTAATTAAAATCCCGGATGCTTCTGTATCCAGTAAGCAACAGAGTGTAACGGGTTTTCGTTTCCCTTTCGCTCGTCTGTTAAATCTAACATAGACGATAGTTTCGAGGTCTCTTGTCTTGCGACGTTGATGAGTTGATTGGCCATGGACGAAGTTAACGATGCTGAACAGATCGTCAGTGTCTAGTTGAGTAGTTTCGCTAGGCAATTATCTAATTTGCCGTAGACTTCGTTAGTTGCAAACAAATCTTGTTTACTATTTGAGATATCTTCATCACTAGGTATGAGAAATCGGAACATGGTTCCGTTGAATCATCATCCTCCTAATCCTCAGACGGAGATCTCTCCCTCCGAATGATTGAAGTCGAATTCGGGAAGCGCCTTGTCAACGGCAGCCATTTTCTTGTCCATCATGTTGATGGATCCAACAGAGGAGTCGTCCTCGTGTCGGAGTTGTCTGACTTGCGCTTGGCAACATGGTTGCATTCGCTTTTTTCTTGCGATCAGCCTGACCCAGCGTTGGAAACTTTCTTCATGAGGACAGAGAGTTTCTTCTTGGTGTAGGTTTGGCGTCGTCGGACTTGCGTTTTCAAGTCTTGTTCTTTTTGTACCTGGCTTGTTATCGTTGTCAGACGAGGACTGAGACTTGGCCTTGAGCTTCTTCAGAGTCATGCAGTCAGCAGTGTTGTGAGTGCTGGACTCGTGTAGTCGCACCATTTTTCTTCGTTCTTGAAGAGTGGTCGTTGTTGCGAGTAGACTTGTACTTCTTGCTGTTGTTCTCTTCGAAGGAGCTTGCTTGCATCACGCCCTTGTCAAATCTTCGAGGATTCCATGGTTCGAGAATCCAATGGTTTTCCGATAGGAGCTGAGAAAGGATCGAAGTCGGTTCGTCATCTTCTTCATCCACGAGCGTGGAATTCCAGACAAACAATGTCAATGACTTCGTCATGGTTCAACGTTTGGTTGGGTCCAAAAGGTGGTAGACGAGGAAGTTCATCGGTGTTCATCCGACTGGTTGTTGACATAAGCCGAGTAACATATCAGCAGGTTACGCATCTTGCGGCGCATAAGCGTTTCTGCTTTTCAAGAGCCTTGTAGGGACAGACCGCTTCGATACAGGCATTTATGCAAACGTAATGTCAGCATCTCCAAAGCAGGCTGAGCTCTCCGTTCCAGCAGCCTGGAAACGTACTTGGAAAGCGACTTCGTCTTCCCGCCACGTACATCGCGTTGAGCAATCCGTTGACTGCAATCTGGCGCAAGCATTCCAACGTATTTCACAATGGCCTGCACAGCTAGATTCGTAACTGCTCTTTGCAGAGCTAGAAGTCATCTCCTCTGAGGAGGTTATTTTTGTCCAGGCGTAGCAAGGCGAGCCCGAACGAAGACCTTCTCCATAAGTCCAGCCCACTTGATGGTCTACGTGGAGTCTGATCCATTGATGATTTGGCCTTGAAGGTGTACTTGGGTGTTAGCATCTGCTGGAATGTGCGAAGTTTGTAGGTGGTGAGCGAGAATCGTCGATTTCGCATTCATCATCGAGGTCGAGAGAGGAAGGATTGGTTTGTCGCCCAGCTTAGACTCGAAGCTGGTGTATGCGCTTTGCTGCAATCTTCATGGTGAGGAATAGGTTGAGGGTAGTGAAGCTATTGTGTTTGTTACAAAAATGCACTACGCTAAAACTAGTGTAAAGATCTTTCGAGTGTTGAGTTTGAGAGAATGAAAGTTATGAGGATTAGAAAGCTATGAAAACTAATCAACGAGAGAGATCCACAATCAAAGATCGTAGATCTGAACTCCGCGGGAGACTGTAGAGTGTGATAGAGTAGGTGCGGTAGCAACCTACTCACTCCACGATCCAAAAACGGAAGCGTGGAAGATTCGTCTAGCATTTATCTAGTAGCGTGGAGTACTCCACGCTGGCTAATATCTAGACGATGTTCATCATCAACCTAGTATGACTAGACGGTCATTGAGAACCCTGTCTCAATGACTATTCACGAGAGGAGACTCAGTCATGAGTCGAACTCAAACCCTATCTAGGATCGAGTCGCGAATAAGGCTAAGAGCCGTGTATTGCAACATGACCGAATATGTTGGGAAGATGGTTGACGACTTTTCCATCAAGTTTGACCCCGACGTGACAGTATCATCACCAGCGGCAGAAACTCTGTTCCACGCCTCAACAGGTGAAAAACTGGACCAGAAATGTGCGGAGGAATACCACACATTTACTGCCAAGGGGTTGTTCGTCTGTAAACGAGCACGCCCCGATATTCACCCTACCATCGCCGTGCTTTGCACGAGGGTACAGCCTCCGACTGAAAGCGATTGGGAAGCTTTATTACGTATGCTACATTATTGTGACAGCACGCGTGACGACAAACTTATCCTTTCTGCCGATAACTTGAATGTGATCAAGTGGTACGTTGATGCAGCTTTTGCTGTTCACCCTGACTTCCGTTCCCACACAGGTGCAGTTGCTACTCTTGGACAAGGTGGTATTATTACCATGTCGAAGAAGCAGAAGCTCAATACGAGGAGCAGCACCGAAGCAGAGTTGGTTGGTGCCGATGATGCCGTCCAACAACTGTTGTGGACACGTTTGTTTATGGAGTCTCAGGGTTTGGATATCGTCCTCAAACAAGACAACAAGTCGACGATCCAATTGGAAAACAATGGCAAGGACAGTTCTACAAGTCGTACGCGAGCTTTGAATATTCGTTATTTTTTCCTTACCGACCAGATACATCAGGGTAATCTTGTGGTCGAGTATTGTCCTACGGACAAAATGATAGGAGATTTTATGTCGAAGCCATTGCAAGGAGCCGCCTTCAAAAAATTCCGTGATCAGATTATGGGATATGCCCCTCCATCCGATTTTTAGGGATGGAGGCAGGAGTGTGTTGAGTCATGAGTATCCGGGACTGAAATTCGAAATCGACTGGACCACCAAAAGCGATTCCTCACTTTTCTTTTTAGACTGACTTTAAAATAGCTCTACCATGGCCTACAGTCTCTCTAGTGTTTAACCAACAGAATCTCCGAATTCCTAGGGAAAGTTGGGCTGTTTATTGGTGTTTATTGAGCACCTGCTTGTGGACTGTTGTTGTGGTACTGACTGTTCGAAAACTTTCCGGTCAGGAGATTGATATACGACTTGTGCCTCGGCATGTTGATTGGGTTGGAATTTCCTTGTTGCTTGTTGTTGTTTGCTGCTTGGAGCCGCCAGCCTGTCAGTGCTTTGATTCCTGCTGCAACTGCCAAGAGGCTCGTTCGGGTTCCAGTGGCTTCCGTGTACCGGCAAGGATGGCTGGCTCAGTTAACCTCCTCAAGACTTATGGATCCCTTGCACAAGCCATGCTATCCAATGGCATGCTAGCACGGGCTATTGCATGTCAATTGCATAAAGCACAGCAATCCATCAGTATCACCATGGTGCCAGTCGTCCAGTGGTAGCTCCATTTTGCTCCAGTTGTTGCTGCCGTAGCATCGATTCCTTGCTTCCTCATTGCTGATCTATGCACCGGTATCCTCCCTCTATCCTCATTGTCGATGTCTTTTTGACTGAACGTGGAGAGGAGATAGTGCGAGTGGCCGGATAATGAGTACTACCAGTAGTACTTAGCTGGAGTGAAGCTGGAATCAATCCAATCCTCTTGAACAAACCGTTGCATCCCTCTCTACTACTTGATACGGAGCTAGACCGGTGGCAGTCGATCGATCGAATGAATGAATCGAACGAGTGAAATTGAATCAATCGGTTGCACCTCTACTACTACTACGATCGAGCTTCACTCAAGCCATCCTTCTCCGGTGCAGATTGGAAAGCCATCCCTCATTGAATCCTATGGACCATGGGATGGCAGTCAGTTCTCAGCCCATGACGGCCAAGTTGGTGGAATTTGAAGAACAAGGGTAAGTTGCCGGTTTTCTTCAGTTCAGCACAGAAAACAAAACTCATATCTATTTGTTGTTTTCTCTGCTGCACTGCCGACGGCCGATGAATTACCATTGTCGAGTCCTTTTTGGTCGATCGGTAGCTCCGAATAACAGGAAGAGGAGAGGCTACCGCTACGGAGAAGACTGTTAACTCCAGCTCTTCCAACAGCATGAACAAACGTTGTCGAGTCATTATCTCCTCTCCACGTTCAGCCAAAACACACTCTCATCAGCCAAGACAATGTGGATGCAGGGGCATCGAGTGCAATTGGCTGAGCCAGTTATGGTCTCTGTATCCACAGTCGACAGCAGCAGAGGAACAACAAACAACAACAAACAACAACAAACAACAACAAATAACAACAAACAACAACAAACAACAACAAACAACAACAAACAACAACAAACAACAACAAACAACAACAAACAACAACAAACCCAAAGATGACAAGATGCGAAGGAGACATGTGCAGTTTGTGGTTGTGGTGTTGTGGTTTTGCTGGTTGGAGATTGGAGAAGGTGCAGGAGCCGACACGCCTATGTTTAGCTTTCTGTCTTGTGGCTCTCCATCAAGAAAGCATCTGTCTCTTCGGTGGTGCTTCATTTTGTTGGGGGAGACTGGTTATACCCCCTACTATGTCATGACAACATCTATTTGTTCCCCCTTTTGATGAAAAGACCATTACCAGGTGTAGATCGCCCCATCTCATTTTCTTCCCATAGCTTTTTCATATCTGATCCATTGAGATTTGTCATGGGTACTTGGATCTGTTTACACTTCAATAGGTGGGTGCTTTACCAGTGCTGTGCCAACCTGCTCAAAAGCCTCCGTATACCTGGCGCTGATTGAAAAATTGGTCCTGCCACTGAGTTTTGCATAGTGGAGCCCTGCCAAAAACTGTTTTAACTAGCCCCCTTTGAAATCCCCATCATTAAGTCGCGAGGAAACCTCACGGATTTAAATGTCTGCCAGTCCTGATTTTTGAGCAGCGAATCGAATCCGAGCAATGGTATTCGATCCACGAATAAACGTCTGGCGAACCAATCCCCATGCTCGCGCGCCACTCTTTTACCGATTTCGATTCCCAAGCCATCAGTCGGTTTTCCTCTCATACATTACCGGTGGAGGCTACATGAACGGCACTCTCTAGCTAGCTAGCTCTTGGAGTACTACGTTGGTAATAGAAGTCACTCAGGGATCAAAAAGCGATTGGGAATCGGTATCGATCCTCAAAATTTGCTTTTCCACCGCCGCCGCCATCGCAACAACACAAGCAGCACACACGCTATTCCTTTTTAACGACACAATACGGATCCTCTCATCCCTCTATCTTCGAAGACCTGCCGCTTCCAAACATCTACACTTTGCTTCCTCTACCAGTGATGATGGACTCAATCCTTGTGGGGAAAATTTTTACGAACGTCGCATTAAACCGATGAGAGCCTCGTGTTCCTGACCTAGGACCAAGGGAAACGCAGTTACAAGCCAGCTCCTACTGCCTCTTCTGCCTCGCAGTATATCGACGACGTTTACTCAAAGATGAGCAATCAAAATCCGGTGTCCTATTCGGAAGAATGTAAGAAGAAAAAGCAACAATGATGCATTTATGATCCATCGGAAGGTCCCAGCGGAGTCTCCCACATCACAAGAACCTCTAAAACGGTGACGGACCCGTCGAAAAGTACCCTTGGCTCCCTGCGGAACCGGATAAGGTGGTGGGAGAATACAGAATTTATTCAAGCTCCAGTGATTCACAACATCCAATGGCTACTTTTGAAGGTGATATCAGCTGGAACTTGTGCATCAAACAAGCTCTCTGCCCTTCCTGGGCGCATCTCGTTGCTTGGAAATGGAGTCTCGCCGTGAATAGCGGCGAACGGCCTTTCATGCAAATCTATTCCGCGAAAGGTCGTGCTGGCCCTGGAGAACTTCTTACACCTAATCCTTATTCAATTATTTCAGGAGTGGGACAAGGATTTACGTTTTTGTTTCGTTGTGAAGCTGATGGGACAACAGTAACCTTCCAATTGCCACCACCGCTTAACACCAACCTCCTCGCGCTGGGCATCGATTCCGCTACCGTATATTGATGTGGGATGAAGATCGACTTTCACGCATTGAAACAGTCAGAATGGTGGCCAGAAAGGCGGCCGGTGGCTTGGTCTTGTCAGGGCTGCTTTGGTTGGCCTACAACCGTGAGAAAGTTTAAATTCCGGGAGTTGCTTGTGGTTCACCATGGTTCAGCTGTCCGGTACCATGATAACACAGGAGTTTGATACTGCTATCAAACAAACAAAACAACCCCTCCAAGAATTCAGGCAATTGGTTTCTCTTTTGGATGTTCCTATGTCCCCTCCATTGGTCAGCTCGGTTTGATGGCCACTGCAGTGCATTGATGGTTACTTTGCCACAACCAAAAGTGAGCAACCATAAATGCACTTAGCATACTTGTAACTGATGTGTTCAGAGTTTGTTGTTTTGTTTCCACTGCTAGAGCTCAACTTAGGATCATACAGCAAGACTGACTCGACCTTGGACCTACCATCTTCAATACCTGGAACGCATGCACCCATATTTAGCATCTTAAGAAATGCAACAGGATTGGATGAGATCACTTGATAGAGTGCATCTACTGACTTCAATCGTCCAAGGTCAGACACTTCGTACCACCGAAACTTGCGTGCTTGAAATTCTACACGCATGCGACAAGGACCCTGCAAACATATCTGAGGGACGAGGACATGTCGAATTGTAGGCGAAAAGCCATAAACGATTACGGTCTGACATCTTGAGAGCAGCAATTTCGAGAAATGCATTTTGACAAGATTGAACTTCCTTTGGTCTTGTTTGTTGGAGAATGAGCCATTCGTCTCTGGGTATCATGGTCTCATGTATGCTGGCTATTAACATGTCAACAAACATCCTCTCCACTTGTTCCTTCGACAGTTCCCTTGCTGATCGTTGCAAGTAAAAAGCCACCGGATTCAATGACATTAAAAGATTCATTGCTTTGTTGGCTGCTTGTTGCAAACAAACAGTCAGCTTCATGGACATCAACAGATTCATTGCTTTGTCGACCGCTGGTTGCAAATGAAGGGTGAGCGAATTCACCCGCATTAATATTAGAATCATTGCTTTGTTTGAGAGCTCCATTGTTCCGTGCTGTTGCTGGGGATTGTTGTGTTTTGGCAGAGCGTTGCAATAGGACCACACCAAATAATGCAATGATGACACTGATGCCAACGTGGAAAACGCAACGGACACTGGTCCCCAGTAGTAGCTATCTGGGGGTAACGGCACCTGGAAGGCCTCGTCATGGGACTGTTTGTCCCGGATTCTTCTTGCTATGGTCAAAGTCGCGTCGGATCGCTGAAAGTCGTTCGGAAAGTCGCGTGCGACTTTGGTACGACTTTCAGAACGACTTTCAGCGATCCGACGCGACTTTATCGCCGTACTTACAGTAAACTTGCGAGACTTTCAAAGTCATGTGAGAAAGTCGCACGCGAATTTGGTGCGACTCGCATGCGACTTTATGAACGACTTTTGATGCGACTTTGGTGCTCCTGTGCGACTTTATGCCGATCTTGGCGATTTTCAGTCGTATGACCGGGCCTTCCTGCCGTTTGTTTGATCTAGAGAAAATCAGTCACGTTCCAGTGGCGTCCAGCAAGGGTGGTCATCGTCCAGCAAAAAGCGGGTACAGTACTGTAATATTATGCAAAAGTAAGGTGCTTCGTTTAGCTTCTATGTATTTATATGTGTCACATACACTTCAAGCAAGGCGATGCAATGCAAGACTTGTAGAAGCCAGAGGGGCACACAATAACATTAACCTTAATGATAAACCGTTACGGCGCCATTATTACCCCCTCTGGTCCCCGGTCCCACTACTGTTTTACTATAGGTTTCAAATGAATCTTTAAAATTCGCCTGATCCTACTTTAAAGACTCAAACTGCGGTCCCCCTATGGTAAGGTTAAAGATAAGAATTCTAAATATATCTCTGCAGGGTTAAGTCACAGCTCCACCGACATTAACAGTAAGGTTAAAGATTCTCTTTTTTCTATGTAGTAATCCACTTCCAAGACTCAAACTCGTGCCCCCTGTGCAACAAGGTATACGTTTCGAATGAATCTTGAAGATTCGCCTAATCCACCTCGGTCCCCCACTATTTTCTATATAGTAATCCCACTTCCAAGACTCAAACTCGTGCCCCCTGTGCAACAAGGTTCAAGATAAGAATTCTAAATATATCGCAATTCTGAGCATCAGTCTTCTCACTCGGTATGAATCTAGAAGATTCACTGGAACATGTTACTGGTATAAACGAGTCAGCCTCGCCACTATTTTAGTGTAGGGTTTTGAATCCTCCAAGATTCACTCATCAGGTTCTTGTCAGTGGAACCCGGTCATAAGAATCAGTGGCGCAATCAGCAGCATAAGAACTAGTAGACTCTAGTCGGAACTATTGGGCTGTAGGCTGCAGAAGGAGGAATCAGTAGTGCACTAGTAGGTCAGAATTCACGCAACAAACGCCCATTGTTCCTTGGAGTTAAACGCTCATTTCCTCATTGTTCGAACGCCCATCTGTCGTTAGCATTCAACGCCCACTATGGAGGAAGAAGGAGAAAACTTGACGTTAACGGTAGTGACCAAAGCCGAAGACAAAGAGATAGCTGAGTCTTTACTCAAGGACATCAGAGAAGAGAGCGAAAGCAATAAGACCCCTGCCGCCAAAGCCCATTTCAACGATTTTCTAGAGATTCTCTGCAAGGAAAAACGCGCACCAGTGACAACCATCGACAATCTCCCCTACCTAGGATTGGGAGACCTTGGCAATTACCAAGCATGGTGGCACGACCTCTTCGGCAAATTCTTCAACTACCTAACCTTCCACGCACACAAGTACAGAAACATCAAGAACGACCTCCTCTCCTTCGAATCAGCAACAGGTATGCTAGTGCAATCAAGTCTTTCTTTGAAAACAGGTTTCGTACCAAGGCCCCACTCAACGTCCTAGATGAGAATGGAAGCTAGCTAGAGGAAGCTCCGAAATGAGATGAGGAAGAATTTCAACTCCCGCTCCAGGCCGAAATGTTAACTTTTCCCCCTACCGTATCTTTGAAATCTTGTCCAACTTGGTTTCTGGAAAACCGACTCTTGCTCTTTATTTAAACCTTCCAGTGGTGTGAAAGCATTAATACAATCATAGCTCTCCTTTACGGCAGCAAAGCATATCTTCACGAAGTACTATTCAAAGCTTTAAAGTACGCGATTGAAAAGGTTTAATATTTCATAGATAGTACGACTGAATCTCCCTCGACCAAAAGCGATCAAAGATTCTTATCTTCACCATTCACATAAATTTATTGTCGCAAAACTCACGCAACTGGATGATGTTGACCAGGACGAAAGCACACCGATTGCTTGTTGGTCTGATTTCTCTCGCTCTGTGGTCGTCATCAGCATTTGTAGCTGATCCTCGTGGTGGTTTTGCGAAAAGATGGGATTCCAACCAGAGGCTATCGGTTGAATGCGGTGTGTCAGCTTCCGACCTGGTCACGAATACTTCGCCACCCTCCGATCAAGTGAGAGCAGCCGAAACGACGAGTAGAGATAGCTCCCCGTCAGCTGAAACGGCAACTCTTTGCATAATTGGTGGTGGTGTGAGTGGGCTTGTGGCTGCAATAACTGCAGCGAAGAACGTTGAGGGAGATGACAAGATTGTGCTACTGGAAGCTTCAGACAGAGTCGGCGGAAGAGTCCAATCGGATCGGACCCAAGACGGATTTCTCCTGGATAGGGGCTTTGCTGTGTTCATCGAAGAGTATCCAATGGCCAAGAAACTGCTAGACTATGACAAGCTCAAGCTGAAAAGGTTTTTACCTGGAGCTCTGGTAAAGATTCGCGACAATAAAGGCAAGGGAAAGCTGGTGAAAGTCAGTGATCCACTGCGAAGGCCCCGAGATCTTTTCTCGGCACTCGTCTCGCCGGTTGGATCCATCAAAGACAAGACCAAACTGGTTCCTCTTATTGTAAATGTGAGACGAAAGTCAATATCGGCTCTCTTTGAAGAACCTGAAACGACAACCGCAGAAGCGCTACAAGAACGATGGGGCTTCTCTAGCAAGATGATGGACAGGTTCTTTCGTCCATTCTTTGAAGGCATTTTTCTGACTCCTCTCGAGCAGCAAAGTTCACGAATGTTCTCCTTTGTGTTCAAAATGTTGTCTGAGGGAAGTGCGACGCTGCCTGAAAATGGCATGGGAGCCGTAGCCCAACAACTGGAAGAGAATGCCCTCTCTCTCGGTTTATCCATCCGAACCAACAATGCAGTCACCAAACTCTCGCATAATGAGTCTGGCGGCTTTGTTATGGAAACTGCACAGTCTACTGTAGAAGCTGAGAACGTTATTGTCGCCACTGATGTGGGCATTGCACAAAGGCTTCTTTCGCAACTGGAGGGTTTTGAATTTCTATCTGAGGAAGCCACCCCAGTCACGCAACGCTCTGTTGGTTGCCTCTACTACGCCTTTGAAGGTGAAGCCCCAGTGTCAGATCCTTTGTTGATTCTGAACGGCGAAGGCCAAGATCGAGATTCCTATGCTAGTCCTATCAACAACGTTTGCTTTCCTTCAGTTGTGAGTGCAGACTACGCACCAGAGGGATTCGGCTTGTGCAGTGTGGCCATACTCAAAGGAGCGATGGATGCCTACCAAGGAAAGGAAGAAGAGCTAGACATTGCTGTACGAAGCCAGCTTGCTGACTGGTTTCCAGACTACAGCAAAGACATTGGAGAGAAGTGGGAACTGAAACGAATCTACTACATCCCTAATGCCCAACCACTACAGCTCGGGACAGCTTCCCCAGCGACAGTGAATGGAGGTCGTGACAGCAGCACAATTCTAGGAAGAGAATTGCCAAGTGGTCTCTTTCTGTGCGGGGATTACATGGCGACAGCCTCGTTGAACGGGGCTCTGGAAAGTGGAGTCAATGCTGGAATGGCAGCAGCAGCAACGAAGATAGTGACCAGATGAGGTACGGTTCCCTTTGGCAGTGAACAGACGACGCAACATGATGGCTTGGCATGGGCCATGCTTTGGCTTGGACCAATGGGACCCTTGCACATGATAGTCCAGTCCAAGGCTCGCCACCTGTGGATTTGCTGTTTCGTTCTGTTGTGCACACTGGCTACGGTACCAAGGGGTCAAGTTGTACGTTACGTTATTGTACTGACGTATCACATCCCTCCTTCTGACCTGACCACCCAAGTACCACCGGTAACCATTAGCTAGAACACCCATTATGACTTCAGTTACACCTGACTTGTTTATGTGATGTGATTTTGTTGTTGTGTGTGCGTGTTGCATGTCTTTTTAGAAAATCAATCCAACAATCCCTTTCGCTGAAGCAAATCACGCGCGAGGGTGAAGTTTTGGTATGGTTTTTCCATGATCAAATCAATCAAGTCCTGCATGAAGCCGGTCAAATGATTTCGAAAGTCTTTGTTGACGAGGTTTTCTGGTGGAGCCGACGGGTTGACATTGACTTCGAGCAAGTAGATACGATCATCACTGCAAACCATCATGTCGATTGCGGCAACAGCAAACCTACGAACTTGATGTGCTGTTTGACTGGGTCCTTCTTGGCTTGCCGCATACTTGACCCTTCCCAACATGTCAGGAAGCAAGTGTAAGCCAAAGACAGATGCTACGAACGTTTCCACCTTATCTTGCATGTTTCGGTCGGTGAGTTCTTTGATATTGTCGAGCAACTCTCGTTTTTCCGTTTCGGAACTGGACCCGTTGGTTATGTGTGCCTCCCGGTCGCGATTGGACGGGTCGTCCGTTGCCACAGGAGTGGCTGCCATGCGAACTTCATGCCTTTTGTAGACGAATACTTCCAGTATATCTGGGTGTGATAAATTTTCCACGACGACCAGGAAACTTCGTAAATGGAACTTGTGCTTCCCTTTGACTAAGAGACAGGGTGCCACTTCTGCTTGAAGAACTGGATAATCAAAACGTACAGGTATTTTGTCAGCAAAAGCAATTCATTCATGAGGCACATGACACTAAAGACGCAGGTACGGTACTCATGCAACTGCCACAGAAATCACTTCCTTCTCTTCCTCAACAGTCAACAGCCTGTATACATGTATGTACGTACCCCAACTCGGAATTCTCCCTTTGGCAGCAATCAATTTGTCTAGGAATCCCGGTTCCTTTTGAGCTCTCTGACGATGTTCCGATATGATTTTATGAATTTCTTCGGCATCCTTAACAAAAAAGACTCCTTCTCCTCTGCTTCCCATGGGTTCCTTGAGGACGGCATAGGTAGCGGGATTGCCAGGCAAGACGGGCAGAGCATCTCCCAGAACTCGTTTGCATTCCTCTTCGGAGACATCCCAATTGATGAGTACCGAAGGAGGGGAGAGGTTCAAGTGTTCACATCGACACCTTTGAATGGTCCTGACCAATTCGTCTTTATCTTCCAGACTGTCCAACGCCGATGAGGTTCCATGCACGGCCGTGGCAATGTCCCCCGTCTTGGCATTTATTTTTTCCCATCTTAGGGTAGCCGGCAATGCAGCTCTTCGTTCTTTGGCCATTTTCTGACGACGACGAGCTGACGACGCCCGAAGAGGATTACCCGACATCATTTGTTGTGGGGCTTCCTGAGGCTGATGTTGTTGTACAGCTGCAGGGGAACCATTGGTAGCCAGTTTTGCGGAAGGTAGATCACTGAATTTTTCGACGGATGTCATGGACTCGGTAGCAATAGCGGAAATGACCCATTGCCAAGGATCTCTTACTGTGTATTGGTACACATACTTATTGTTGTCGTCTTGCCTGGGCTGTTGCAATGGTGGAGGCGACTTGCTCTTCTTTTTCTTCCGGTCAAACATACTTCGAGGGTCGGTCGGGTGTCCCGGGAAAACTGGTTAAGTAGATGAGATACCGGTAGGATGGACGATGATGGAAACTAGCTTCTCTAGCTAGTGTCAACTAGTTCAGAGCTCTGATGATAATGATGGAGAGGAGAAGAGAAGCTGGCTAGGTAGGAGCTGTCTTTCCCTTAACCTACTACCTATGAGGGATGTGCCGATGCGAGAGTTCCAGAGCTGGGTGGCTCTGATGCAGTTTCGATGGCAGCAGCAAAATCCCCATGGCCAACCACTATTGATAAAATCAATACAGCAGAGTTGTGATGCATTCTTCTCCGAATAATTAGCTCTGCCGCTTTGCACTGATGACGAAGCTGCCTGCCTGCATGGCAAACCACTGCACAAACTTCTTGGTATTTATTGGCCCAGAAATCCACAAGCAGGAAGATGATGATGAGGACCATGCCTTGGACACTTTGTGGACTCGTCCTGGTCCATCTTAGTGGCCTTGTGTCATCTCTGCCATTGGATAATGGAAATCATGGCTCTGTGGCGTTTGTCGTGAGCAGTCGCACTCACACTCGCAGATCCAACCGAAATCCAAATTTGGCTACAGCAGCTCCAACTACATGTACCAGTAAATCCAGCACGGCACTGCACTATTCCACACAGGGCGATGGGCAGGACCGCCTAGAGATGACTGATGACACGAAGAAAACATTTTCTGAACAGCAGAAGAAATCCAAATTGGAAGCATACCAGGTTGTAGCCAATCAAGATCCTGAATGGTATAATCAGTTTGTCTTGAATGTGCTCAAGGAAAAAACCGTGGAGGAACTTGGACTTCCACCGCCATCTGCGTTGCCCATCATTCCAGCAGCATCAACATTAAAATCTGTCTTGGAATTAGAAGAAGAGGAAGACACATTGACAGCCAAAGATTCAACTCAAATCAAGCCTGATCCAGCAGCAACAGCGCCTACTCTACTAGATCGGAATTCTACCACAACAGTCAGCATGACTGCCAGCAATACCTCAGAGGGAAAAGTCCAGGAATCCACTTTTATCACCTCGAATTTGACCTTGCCTTTAAAAGCGGAGGCTGATGCCGGGGTCTCCCCGGTGAGCCAGAGTCAAGAACAAGAATTATTGGATGCCACTACTGAGCCCTCTGCCAGCACAAGCCAAGAGAATGCAACAATCATCGAAATGAAACACGAAGAAACAGAGAAGATTGAGGTTCCTGAAAACAGTACGGAAGTGAACACTGTGGCCTCGCAAAGCAATTCGAGCATTGTGGCTGACACTGTTTCCAAGGCACAAACCAAGGAGTCGACCGGTTTGGAAAAAGAAGCATCACCTTCTCAGAAACAAGAGAACTCCACATTGATGGAAGAACAGTCAATGCCTCATACCGAAATCTCGGATGCAGAAGAGTTGCCCACACTTCAAAAGGCCGTAGAAGAGAAACCATCCACAGAGGGGGAAAACCTCATTGTTGACACTCCCGTCGCCACTGATGCCGCAAGAAGTTCCAAAGAGAAAGTAGTTGATAGGAGTGACAAGAAGTCAGAGCTGACAACACTAGGATATACTCAAGACGAAATTGCAATGCTCTTGCCAGATGTTGTCGATGTGATCCTCGATGGCCAAATGGAACGGCCTTCCAGCATTCCGTCCGCGTGGATCAGCAATCAAGTAGAGGAATCCAGAGACAATAGTAGAGACTTGAAGGCTGGCCCGGTAGAAATTGGTACCAATCAGTCAGAGCCAAAAGACAAGGCCTCTGAAGCCTCATTGAGTGAAACGAGGCAGGAAACAGCTGCAAGTACGGACAAAACCTCATCCAAAGGCAAATCGCCATCCAATTCACAAGATGCAGCTGTACAGGAGACTTCTACTGGTACCAACAGCACTGATGTTGCATCTGACGAGGAGGTTATACTGTTCTTTGACATATCCAAGCAAAGGCTCCAAGTAGCGCCATTGGCTACTCTTGCAGATCTCGGCTACAACAAACGAGATCTTGCGGGGCTGCGTGCGGACATTGCAGCTTCGGTGATGATCAACAAAACCCCTCGACCTTCCAGAGGCATCCCCTCGAAATGGAAAGCCCCCAAAAACAAACAAGGAGAAACTACGGCCCAAGTCGTGCAAGTTTTGCCCAGGTCAAAGGCGGAAGTTCTGCTGGAGGAAGACAGGCTCAAACGTCCTACAACTACAATTCGTGAGCGACCCCCCGTCAACGATCGCCGAAAAATGGCGCAGGAGGAAGAGCGAGAAAGAAGGCGAAAAACTGCAATGAACAATAGGAGATCGCGAGAAAAGCAAGCTTTCAATGCAGATGGAAGCCCCAAAAATGTCTACAACGTTCGGAAAAAGGGGGTGTCGCCTGGCCAAAGACAGAGGCTGAAGTTGGATGATCCTCCGACTCCTCGATATTGGATGGATATCGACACGTTCCGTGACTTGCTTCGCAAAGAGGCCGAGATTAGGCTGAGGCTTGTGGGTGACGATTTTGAAGATGCAGTCAAAGAAGAGTGCGACTGGAGGTTAAAGCTTTACAAGGATTGGCTCTGGAAACTGGACAAAGGAGTTGGAGGATCCATGGTTCCTAGCCGGAGAGAAAGGCGTCAAGGAATACCCACTCGAACCAGAATGGAACAGCGGGGTCCTAGGAAAGAAGGCCCTCCCGATGATAGGAGAAGAAAGTAGTGCAAGCTCCCTGGGATTCAATTCCTCCCTTACCTATCACATTCCTTGTAAATATTCGATATATATATATATGATATTTACCTAGTAGCTAGCTAGTAGCCTCCAACAAAGTTCGCCAACCAATTCCTAGCCACCTGCATGACCGTGGGACAATCCATCAATATCAACAGCCCACACTGCTCCATCGGCTTGAGTGAAACCAAAGCTCCAGTAGCAAGCACTACTACAGTAGCTAGCTAGCCAGGACATGTAGCTAAGCTAGCTAGCACTCGTACCGGTAGGGTAGTACATCGTACCGTATGGCTCGTGCTGTGGGGAGTGGGACCACAGGATGGTTCCACTTGGAACGAATAGGGTTAGAGCTGACACCTTGAAGTTGAACTCTTGATTGACAAAGGAGACAATCTTCGTCATCCCATCAACTCGTCCCTTTGGCCTGAACCAAAAGGACTCTGCATATTTACTGTATCACCCGGTTGTTGTCTCCCAATAGAAGAAGCAACTATTGGTACGATGACCAACTTCAGATCTGCTCTCGCTCTTTTGTTGGCGCTGGCCCCTGCTGCCAATGCCTTTGCTCCCCCCAAGCCCTCTCTCAAAACTCCCACGGCGGCTTTCGCCACTTCCGAGAACACGAATGTGGCTCAGACCGAAAACACATCCCGTGAGAAAGTGATGACTTTCTCCTATGACATGTCTTTGGAACCAAAATATGACAAACCTACATACCCAGGAACAGGAAATGGATTGTCCGGTGACTCGGGAGAGTACGATGTCATTGTGATCGGCTCTGGAATGGGTGGATTGGCCTGTGGATCTCTGAGTGCCAAGTATGGGGATAAAGGTGAGTCAGCTTTTGCGATGAAGAAAATCAGAGGACCTCCTCCTCTGGGAATATTCAATCTGATGTTTTTGATTGCGTTGCTTTTCTACAGTTTTGGTCCTTGAGTCCCATATCAAGTGTGGTGGCTCAGCCCACACCTTTTCTCGTATGCACAATGGTGGAAAGTACTCCTTCGAAGTTGGACCATCCATCTTTGAAGGACTTGACAGGCCCAGTTTGAATCCCCTTCGAATGATCTATGACATCTTGGAAGAGGAGATGCCTGTTAAGACTTACACTGGATTGGGTTATTGGACACCCACAGGCTATTGGCGATTCCCCATTGGTAGCCAGCAAAAATTTAATGATTTGTTGATGGAACAAGCTGAAGACGGACCAAAGGCAATCGAGGTAAGCTTTTTGGGAGACCAATCTGCGATTGTGATTCACAAGTCACAAGTTTCAGATTTTCTAAAAAGCTTTTGAAATTCTTACATCCGCAAAAAAACAATGACAACACAAAGGAATGGAACGCCTTGAGAAAGCGACTCAAGACCTTGGGAGGATCCACAACTGCTGTCTCACTCCTTAACCTTCGTCAGGATGTTGGATTTTTGGCAACCACCGCGGGATCTCTTCCGTTCGTTGCTACCCATCCTGATGTTTTCCTTGATCTCTCTCTGACATTTGATTCCCTCCACAAGACAGTTGACGAGATCGTTACTGTTCCATTCTTGCGCAACTTTATTGATACCATGTGTATCTTCTGCGGTTTCCCAGCCAAGGGAGCCATGACTGCCCACATGCTTTACATTTTGGAACGATTCTTCGAGGAATCGGCTTGCTACTCTGTACCCATTGGTGGAACTAAAGAAATGGGAAACACTTTCGTCCGGGCTCTGGAGAAGTTTGGAGGCAAGATTCAGCTGAATGCTCACGTTGACGAAATCATTGTAGAGGACGGAAGAGCCACTGGAGTACGGCTGAAGAATGGAAATATAGTCAAGGCGAAGAAGGCTGTCGTCTCCAATGCAACCCCCTTCGACACTGTAAAGATGCTTGGAACTGAGCAAGAGCTTCCCAACGGTGTTGCCGACTGGAGAAGAGAACTTGGAAAGCTCCCCAGACACGGCGCAATCATGCACTTGTTCATTGCCATTGATGCCAAAGATCTTGACCTCAGTCACATTGAGGATCCAGCTCACCTTGTAGTTCAGGTAAGTCGCACAAAGCATGATCCATTTTAAAAGGTTGCTCGGCCAAGTCACGTACTGATGTTTCTCTTGAACAATAGGACTGGGGACGCTCCCTTCAAGACTCGCAGAACTTGTGCAGTTTCTTCATTCCCAGTCTTCTGGACAGGACTGTCTGTCCCGAGGGCAAGCATGTCATCCACGTCTATTCTAGTGGTGGAGAACCTTACGAGCCCTGGGAAAAGCTCGAGCCTAACAGCAAGGAATACGAGGCCTACAAAGAAGAAAGGGCTAAGGTCCTGTGGCAAGCTGTCGAACGATGCATCCCTGACATTCGGGAAAGAGTCGAGTTTTCCATCATTGGTTCGCCCTTGGCTCACGAGGCATTCCTTCGTCGAGACCGTGGAACATACGGGATGGCCTGGGCTGCTGGTACTTCCGCACCCTACGCTGGCCTGCTAGAGAATTTGCTGCCTTTTCCCTTTCCCAACTTCAAGACTCCTGTGGAAGGATTGCTTCGATGCGGTGATTCTTGCTTCCCAGGTATTGGAACTCCGAGTGCTGCCGCGTCTGGAGCCATTGCTGCCAACACCATGAACCCTGTCGGAAAGCACTTGGACATGTTGAAAGAAGCTAGCCAAAGGGACCCGCTGTACAAGTTCCTTGACCCTGGTCCGTTCCAGTACTTGTACCGTCCTTTCGTTGAAGGAATGACACCCAGCGCCGAACTGAGAGTGGAAAAAACCGAGACAGCAGAAACATCCTAAAGAATCGAATCAACACTCAGCTACGTTCGCCAACTGAAATCAAGGTCGTACAGTAAAGAAATTACAGATAACTCGTGTACGACTAATGGCACATGCATTGTATCATATCGAGTGATTACAACGTACTTGTAGTACTGCGAATTTTGGTCTGTTCCTGGAAAACGCAGCAATATTTGCCAACCGAAATCAAGGTGCTACAGTAAAGAAATACAGATACAAGGTACCTCGTGTAGGACTAATGGCATATGCATTGTTACGAGGACGAGTGATTCGAACATACTGGTAACACTACGAAGGCTGGTCTGTTCGTGGAACTTGTGACCTACCGGTATGTTGAAAGCAACACCCCAAAGATTTGCACACATTTATATAGATTGCAAACTGAAAGCGAGGTTGTAGAAAAATACAGTTATATAGTGTACGGCTAATGCCACATGCATAGTAAGGTTTTCGTGATTGGTATAATGCGTGCGAAGAGTGAAGTATAGCCCTGCAGTGCGTGTCTTCATGACAGCGCATCAATACGATAGTATGGGGCGCGCCGCAGTGGCCGCTGGGAGGATCGTTCTGGCCAAGGGCTGCAGCAATGCACAGTGGTGGTGTCACTGGTCTTTCTCATTGCTTGGTGATATAGATAGATAGAAGAGAAACACTGTCTTACCCATGGCATAGGTAAGGGTTTGATGGTCGGTGGTTTGGATTTTGGAAGCAAAACGTCTGTTTGCTTTTGCCATGCTCGTACTGGCTAAAGCAGTGTCGTGGAGGAACCTTCGGCAGTGGGGGCAGTAGCGGTGGACTTGGGTTCAGTGAGCTGGGTTTGCTCTGCCGCTGGGTTGCCCTGGTATGGAGTCGTAAACGAGTACGATACACACACAGGTGAGATGACCGCATCGTTCCGAGTACCAGCTCCGGACTCGGGACGGGAGTAGCCTCCCTGTGCGTAGAGAAGTCGGAGCCTCTCGCGGCAGTCTAGGACTTCTGGGCTCTCAGCATCAATGCCTTTGATTCTTTGAAGCTCGTTGTAGAACGCTTCTTTGGCTTCCTTGGATACCGCCGGGATTTCATCCATCGAGTTGAGCAAGGCCGCTAGGGCAACCGAGGATCCCTTGCGAGCCACAAAAAAGTAGTCGATGACACTGAGCTCCGCGAGGAACCGGGTCAATTCTAAAATATCGTGGCGACTATCCATGGATATGGAAGTATATGGCATCAAGAAAAGGATGTGCTTGGAGAAGCAATAGGCTGTAGGTGGATGTACTTGCCAAGATAGGACCCTAAAATAATTTCGAGAGAGAAACATCAACAGTGAGTTAGTCCAAAGAACCAGAACTAAAGGACAAAAGAGAACAACACTTTGAATAGCTCCACACTAGCTTGGTAGAACCAAATTGCTCCCTTGGAAAATATTCATGAGAAATGTTGCCATTTTCTGCCCAATTCTTTCGCAACCACTTCCAAAACCCAGGCTATAACAAAAATAATGCAAGCAATTTTGTCCCTTACCTGAGGAGTTCCAGCTCCATGTTCGCGAGCTGGGAAACCGTGAAATATCCTCTGCTGAGCTCAATCATGGAGGACATGCTGATTCTTCCCGGTTCATAGAGCTTGACTGCGAGAAACAAGCTGGTCATGGCAGCCAACTGGAATGATTTCTTGTTGACATGCCGCGCCGCGAGGAACCGATCCAGATAATGGATGGAAACGCTGACAACTTCTCGCGAGTAGTCGAAATGGTCAATGACCTGATAGCTCCATTCGACAATCTTCTCTCGCCAGAACTCGTTGATGCCCGAATTGGACGAAGAACAACTAGAACTTGCATATGCGGAAGACGATTCCACGAGCGAATCGTAGTCGTCACCACAGGTCAGCAACAACTTCCGCTGGTGATCGGGCGTGAGATAGTCCACTGTCGTGTAGGTTCCCTCCTCCTGAGCCAACAAGACGTCAAGCCGCTCGACAAGGTCCACCATGGTGTCAGTCAAGTGATACTGTATGAATGATAAGGGCAGCACAGCTCTTCACAGCCGGTATGAATGAGGTGCCCTTGTCTGAGACCTTCGATCAATTGGCACAACACTGATATAACAAGAATAGCTCTGTTCGCTGCGCTGTCGAACCACTGCTACCAGTGCCGACTATGTATCGACGCGCTGCCTTTATGCTGTTGCTGCTTTCTCTGTCGGAGATGATGCTGCGCACTCTGGTCGCTGCTGCCACCTCGGAGCAGGGAGCAAAATTCTGGAATTTTCTCGGTCCTGCGTCAGTACAGTGTCCGCAATAGCCGTTTTTTACTGTTTTTCTTTTCTTTGCAAAACACGTGAAACATACACATGAAACTACGTAAACAGTACACTCCTCCCTTGACATTAAGAGAGTTGGAGATGAGATGTCGAGTACTTTGCTAAAATGTTAAGATACTTGAGACACTCAGATCGGCACTCTACTAGAGCTAAGATAGCCAGTAAGCACTCTCCCTTGGGCACATAAGAGATTGAGAGATGATACAATGACACTTTTCTACAACAAAATGCCTTAAAAACAGGTACCAAAAGTAAAAAATTTCGCCTCCGGCGGATGATACACTGCTCTTTCCTCTCTTCTCCTAGGGGTATGTTCCGTAAGGTGGAAAGCAGAGTAGCAAGGTTGGTATGTATCATACTACTAGTATGGTCAATAGAAATGGCAAGAAAGCTAAGATGTTGCCTTTGGACCCTGAATTTTAACAAAACGTTAAGAAGATTCTCAGTGCAGATATTTGAGTTTTTGCTAAGATGCCTTCAGGGTCCAGGTGAACTTAGAGATATCTTAATATCAAGGGAGGAATGCAAATCTATCCCTCTGAGGAAAAACTCCAGAGATGACATTTATAAACAGTAAATTTCCGGTTTTCTCTCCTTGATTGGACCTTGTCCTTTAAGTAAATGGTTGCCGAATCGATGAGGAATGGAGGAAGCCATACTTGACACACGAAATTTATAAATGCTTACCTGTATTGTAGAAAAGTTAAAACAGTAAACAGTGAACAATCACTATTGCGGACACTGTAGAACAGTATAGTAATTTCTACAGTCTTTTGCAGAAGCATCAATGACATGCACGCGAGGGTTCTTTGCTACCGGTACCAGGTACCGTACACGAGTAGCTACCGCAGATCATATTCAGTTTTACATATATTGTGTATCATACCTGTACTGACATCTGCATCTGCACCCTACCGTACCGGTATTGGTTCAGAGAGGTGTCAACCCACTACATCGTACCATCCCAACATTCATTGTCCTCGGTTGTTGATGCTTCGCAAGCTTCCAGCTGCGGAGGAGGCGGATCTCGAGTTGGTCAGGAAACACATGTCAGCGAGAGATGATACTTAGTCTTCCGTCAGGAAAAGGAATCAATCCATTGGAGGGAACCTCTGGATGGGAAATCTTTTTTCTGCAATTTGAGTTGGCTAGCTAGCTAGAAAAGGTGCCCTTTTTTAAAAAAGATGCAATCGATAATATACGTTACAACCACACATCTATATCTAGTAAATCGATTCAAATTAGTCCTTCTTGAGCTCAAAGGTTTCTTTGGTGACCCCGTCCTTGGTCATGACCATGATTTCCAGGGCATCTCCCGTGTAGATGTCCCGCTCTCCTGCTGACACAAAGGCTTCCTTCATCAATTCCACCACCTCTTCCTTGGAGAGGGTAGGCTTTTCTTCGGTGCGGTTACGGTTTCCAATGACATTGTCCAAAAAGGGAATCACGTAGGCCTGTCCCGATCCAGTGGCCGAGTACTGGGTGCGTTCAAAACTACCAATGGCATCGTAGGAAAACAAGCATCCCTTGCCTTCGGCGTCGATTCCCCCCAGAACGTTGAAAGCATAATAGGGAAAGAATCGACGGCCATACAAAGTGTTACTCAACATCTGAGCAGTGGAGGTTGCCGTCATGGATTTGCGATGATTGTGCTGGTAAATCTATACGAGATTGGTTTCACAGAAAAAGAGAGAACAAACAGACAAACTGAGTTGGATTGAATCTTTCTTCTCAGTCTCTTTCCCACCAGCATCATCTCGATTCTTCACGTCCCACCACACTACAAAATTCTCACCTTGCTCTTGATATCCAAGACAGATCGAAGCTGGTCCATATCGGTCTTGCAGCCTGAACTGGCCAAGATGGCATTGGGGTTGAGTTGATGCAACTTGGATGTATTCCGTGACAAGATTTCGTAGCCAGAACTCATTCGCGTATCGGCAGCAATCACCAAGTAGTCCTCGCCCGAGACACCGGCGACGGTTCCACCATTGAAATCATATGGCGAAAAGCGGTGTTCATAGGGCTGTTCGCGGCCAGGGTAATCTGCAGGCTTGACAACGACATCTTCGCCATTTCCTCCGAGGACAACCTGTCCCTCAGAGTGTCTCATCAGAGGAGCACCGAATGTAGTAGAGTTCATCATCTTCCAAAGGACACGAGAGTAGGTCGTCTAAGGATTATTTGATAGCTTACTCCAAACCCCCGTCAGACTTTGATAGCTTACTGTTCACGTTCATCGAGACTGTGAATCCAACCAGGACGACGGCCATGGTGAACCTCGCCCTTCAGCTGGCCTTCAGCCTCTTCCTTGGCATTCATCCAAGATCTGCGATTAGGGCTTGAGATAAATCATACAAGCCATCAGAGCAGCACATTTCCAGAGAAACCAGCTACTGGTACCAGGTACCTGTAGCAAGTGAGCAAGGATAGTCGCAAGCAATTTTTTTTTTTTAACATAGTAGGACAGTATTTAGTTTTACATGCGTACATGTACATGTCCTGGCATCTGCACCCTACCGTATTGGTTCAGAGAGGCGCCATACGATAGCTATCATACTAGCTGGCTATCATAATAGCTGGCTATAGCTAACTATTAAAATAGCTAGAAACTCATGGACATTGATAGTGGTCAGGCAATGCTATCGAGTTATCGAGTTACATGTAGTTTTTCCAGTCGCAACATGTACAGGAAAGAAGGAGCATCATCGTTGCATCATTCAGCGTTTCGTTGCATGGGCTCGGAATCGAAAATATGATAGCTGGCTATATTACATGTAAATGGTACCTGGTACAGTCGCACGTGTGCGGAAGATGCCCTACTAGTATCTTGGAAGCTAGCTAGTAGGTCGTACCGCTACCGGTACGAGCACCTACCGTACGTAGGAGTACACGATCCAGAGCCGAATCGAACCTACTTGGCATCGTACCAATTCTTGTGAGTCCAGGACCCATCCACGAGCAAGGGAACTGAAGTTTGTGGAAGGCCCAGGGCCCAAGGTTCCTGCATACATTCAATC